>JAFFST010047754.1:2027-19527 GCA_022414735.1 Noturus placidus
ACTCAGGTGTTTACTTGTGTTGTCCTTGACTATTGTTTAAATTGGTTTGATGTTCCGAAACACTTAAGTGTGACAAACATGCAAAGGAACAGGAAATGAGGAAGGGGGCAAACACTTTTTCACACCACTGTACATCATGAAGAAGGCCTCTGGAGTCACATGGATTACTTTTACGATGCCTGTATGAACATTTTGGAGCTTGACAGTTTTGGTTACTGGATTGTAAATGGAGGGACAGAAACCTCCCAGGTTTCAATAAAAATCTCTTCACTGGTGTTCCGAAGATAAACACAAATGAAGACATTTTTAAGGAAACCTGGGCGATTTCTGTCCCTCCATTTACAATCCTTATGGGTTTATACTTGTCAGGAGTGTTTCTGAAAGGCACCAAGAACAAACTTGTAAAAGCCTGGAACATTTGTTTTTTCCCCCCAGAACATTAGGAGGTTCTTCCTGCCTCCAGCTGCAGGCTGTCCTTCGAAGTACAGGGGTGACCATGAAGTAAAGAGAGATTAATGTACACACTCGGTTGTTGCTAGCTAGATTTGAAGAATAAAAAGGTGCTGCAGTTTTCAGTTAAGATTTAGAAATTTATATTGGACTTGAGATTGAGTCATCTTGGCAGTTTTAGCTAGCTGAACTACTCACATAGCTGAACTTGTTGCAAACTCCAGGATGTTTTAGAGCCTATATGAACCGCCTAGGCTGATGGCGGCAAGGGAAATCTGATCTGGATTGGAGACCTCCCGGGGAAAACTACGGTTGCTGTTGGAAATGGTATTAGTGAGGCCAGCAGGGGGCGTTCACCCTATTGTCTGTGTGGGGTCTACTGCCCCAGTATAGTGACGGGGACAAAAAAAAAACCCAGCGCTTTCCTTCGGATGAGACATTAAACCGAGGTCCTGACTCTCTGTGGTCATTAAAAACCCCGGTGTCCTGGCGAAATTCCCTCATTTGGCCCTTTTCCCATCACGGCCCCCTAATAATCTCCATCCCTGAATTGGCTACATCACTCACTCCTCTACACTAACAGCTGGTGTGTAGTGGGAGTTCTGATGCAACGTGGCTGCAGTCACATCATTCAGGTCGACCCTACACACTAGTGGTGGTTGTGGAGACACCTCCACCCCGTACTATGTAAAGTGCTTTGAGTGCCTATAAAAGTGGTGTATAAGTGTAACTGTAAACTGATCTGTTTGTTCATTACTATCTTGAAATACTGGACTCTTGCAGGTAATGCTCTAATGCTGCACAGTTTGGAAAACCTTCGGAACCTTGCAGAGACGCAAAATCACAACAATATATTTTTACTCCTATCTGCTTGGGCAGCTGCATATTTTGTGTCTGATGGATTTAAAATGCACACACATACAAATACAGACCTCAGCGTCTGGGGAGTCCAACTCTTCCTCTGGCTTAGCTGTGTAAGCCTCGTTTCGTCTGGCCTCGATCACATTCTTCATCACTTTCAGCTCACTAGGGTGAGGGGTGGCTCGCCTCTGCAAACCCTGCTGGTTCAAAACAAAGCAATAACCAAAATTACGCTGCGTGCATTGTACAACACACAGGAAACGCTTAAAATACAGATCACTGTAGACACACACAGAAAGAGAGGCTCACCCTTTTCTCCGCTGCACTCTCATCATCTTCCTCATCAGCCTTGGCTTGGTCCTGAAACTGGATGACGGACACTCTGTTCAGATTAGTGTCTGTGGGCCAACTTTCGTCCACGCTGTTCTGCAGCAGGTTCTCTAAGAACGCACAGAAACAGAAAAAAGAAAAGTAATTCAACAGTCAGTTAGCAGCTGTTAGAACCGACATGAGTGCCAGGTACAAGGAGGTGAGCCTCACCTAAGCTGGGAGTAGGCTGTTGGGGAAGCAGGTAGCAGGTGAGGACCTTCTCTCCTGTCCGCTCGTCATCCTCGGTCTGAAACTTGAGCATGGGTTGTGACTGGTTCTCTGCCAGCCACATGGCCTTGAGGTTCAGATTGGCTAGAGAGAAGGGTAGGTTCTGCAGCCTACGCACATTAAGATGAAGAGAAACAGGAAACTAAGAACTAACTGCTAGGCATTGTATATGTTCACTGTCGTCGTGTTACCTCCTGGTCTACTGCCTCCGCCATGTATATTGGTGTTACAGCACATGAACGGAAAGCTTTAATGTCAAAGGGTGTGCCAAATAAATGCAGAGATCCTGCATTTGTTTCATGCAGTCGGCCACCTTGAGAATGTGTATATAAAAATCAAGCACAAAAATCAAGGCGAAATGTTTTCCCGTGCTCTCAGTTAATGAGTTTATTTAACGTAATGGATCAGGTAATGAAGTTGAATATTATCTCCGATATCTGTAGCCCTCACCTGTTGCCTGCCACATCCAGCACATGTAGCTCCGTGGCATTCGCGAGCTCAGAAGGCAGCTTGCCCACGCGGTTGTCTCTGAGCGAGAGCACATTAAGACTGGTACAGCCACCCAATTCAGCGGGTACGTTGCTCAAGCGGTTACGGTCCACATTCAGGTTGGTCAGCTTCTTCAATTTTCCCAGAGAACTAGGAAGAGACTAGAGGGGACAAGAGAATGTGACTCAAAAGGCTCGATTAAGAATATTTCATTTAATTATTACAACAGAGCATAATTGTGGTGTTCCCATTGTTATCCAATAGAAACTATGCTTATTTTTTTTATTTATTTTTTTGGTAGTTGCTTTGCAGCAAATTTCAACGCACACGTTAAACCGAATATGTAACTCGAACTTTCAGTGAAGAATCAAAACACTGTTAAGCACGTGAAAAGGGTTTGTTTAACCTACAAACTCGAGATTATAAGGGTCAGGTCAAGATAAAGCATTACGATCGTGAAGATTTCAGTTTGCACTTTGGTACCTGTAGCAGATTCTCTGTCAGCATGAGTTCCGTGAGGTTCTCACATTCGCCGATTGAATCAGTTAGATGCACCAGACGGTTCTGGTCCACTTTGAAGATAGACAATTGCTTCAAGGAGCCTATAAACAAGAGTTAACAGGAGCACAGAATGTTTGCCAATATCAGCACGTAAAAGGAAAAGCTACGGTCATAAAAACAAGATGCCACTAGAGGGCAGTACTGCAGTTACAAAACGAGCATTAATATTCTCTCTTCAGTGCATATACAGTGAAGCAGCACCAAGGCATGTGATTAAGTTTAGATGTTCACAGAACACAGCATATTTTAAATACAGTAAACATCACAAGACAAAAAGCAAACGGTCAAACATACATGACTATTTCACATCAGCATTGACGGAAGACTAAGTGGCTCACCGATGCTGTCAGGCATGGCGTCCAGATGGTTCTGTGAGAGCAGCAGGTCCGTGAGGGCGATGAGGCCGCTGATCTCGGAAGGCAACTCTGTGAGCTGGTTCTCCGACACGTCCAGGCACACCAATCGGCGCAAACTTCCCAGATCCTGTTAAAAAGAAGGCATCAACATTTTTGGAGCCAGGGATCCCTTAACTATAAAAAAATTAATGCCACAGATCCCTTTACAACAAATGCGATTCATGAACCTTATTGAAATGGATACAATGATATTTTGTCTATTTATCGAACCTGTAAAGCGTTCTATTAATGAGCACATACAACGTCGTGTTATTTATAGGTAACGGTGGGTGATAGGACAAAAATATCATATGATTATCAAGGCGTTTCTAAGATACATGATATGCATCACAATATATAGAGTCACCGACAAACTGCTAGCAAAACAGTAGAGTTGCATTTTTCTTTTTTTTTTTCAAAAGATCACAAGATGGCTGCTTCTATTCAGTCTGTAATTATTATACATTAAAAAAAAAAGATATCTAAATATCTCGACTAGCATAGCACAGTCCAGCCCTATTTATAGGAATACTTGTTCTTAATACAATTAAGAGTCAAACAGGCTAATAACTGTACAAACCCATTAATAAATATAATAACTTGTATAATACTGGGTTGTAAAATTTCCAGTAATACAAAGTAATGAAAAAGAAACATTATTATTCCCTAAACGGAAAGCTTTATATCTTTAAATGAAAGATTAGAAAAGCTTTTTTGTAAAGTTATTGAAAAAGATACATTTCTTCAAGTATATTTCTTTAAGTTTAGTAAACTACAATACAAAGTGTTCATTTATTTATTTTTAACATTTCCAAGCCTTTTTTAACATTTAACAATTCCAACAGAACTACTCCAAGTTATTTTAAACCTTCTCATTAATATTTAAATATACACAACAAAGGAGGAATTTTTAAAGGCAGTAGAAGGAGAAAATGAGGATTAGCAAGTGTACTTAAAATTAATTAGTTACCAAAGACCAAAATATCATACGGTATATTGCAGAGATTTTTTTTTTTTTTTTGCAGTTGTTGTGGCCAAAAATTGCTCGATTTTGCTCGATATATGTTTTAATACAAATGCTGCAAGTGAAACCCTCCTACTTCGCTATATACTTTGAGTAATAAACATTGTAACAAGAAATATGTGCATCAATGCACACAAGGCAAACACAAACTGCACAATGCACATTCTGTAAAATAAATAAGTAAAAACATAGCAAATGTGCAACAGTGAAAATCATTAACAACAAAACACTTAAGAAATAAAACCGGTTTTCAGAATTCAAAACATGAAAGATGGCGACATCTTCAGGACGAGAGGTGAACTACAGGTAATATTCACATCCTCTCAAGTAAAGCAGGCACATTAGGAATCGAATCGGGGTTTTAAAAAAATAAAGAATGGTATATTTTGACCAGTTTCGCACGGTCTTCCACGTTGATATTTGTTGGCAAATGAGACCTTTTAACTGTACTCATGATCGTGAATTGAAGAGGAATTTGGCTGAATGTGCGTTGTCATGGTGTAACATGACGCGTCCCGGCCCAAATCTGCAGAAATTTGAAAAACAGCAAGCTCATCCGAATACGGCGGAGTTTCTTCGATTTTACATTCATTTCTGCGATCTGTTCGTAATAAAATAAAATTGTGTTTAAAATAAGTCAGATCAATGCTGAATGTATTCGATGCTGCATGTACTCACCGGGGGGAGGGAAGAAAGTTGGTTCCTGTCTAACCACAGCTCACGGAGGTTGGGAAGTGCCCCCAGTGCGTCCGGCTACAGGGAGAAAAACAGTACGAGTGTGATGGAAGACAGAAATACCTTAGAAACAAAAACTCCCACACAAACCGGGTGTGACTGTCTCAGAGGAAAGAGAGATGTGCTCTAAATAGCCTGAAGGCCTGACAGAGTGCAACACGTTTCATTTTTTACTCTGAACTTCAAGTCTTGTCTGAACTGCATCATGACGTTTAACTAGACATGCACCGATACTAAATTTCTCAGCCGATACGGTTAACTGATTACTCAGAGCGATATCGGCCGATAACCGATAGTTCTGCCTTTAATACCTTCTTATAAACGAATGATAATTCCACAATTCTGAAAGAAATGGAGATGATAACGTTATCCTCTCCATTAGAACACGTTGTTTCACAGTAACTGGTCTCATCAACAGAAAACACATCACTCTAATGAACATGAACTCAACTCTGAAGGTTAAAGTGACGTATTGAATGTTATTAATTCATATTAACATTGACTGAATGATAAAAAACCTCGTGTTCGTCTCACATTCACGCTCCACAATCACAAGCATTTCTACTTCATCACTGAACAGCAAACTGGTCATATACAACAGCAACTTTTTATAGATCAACATGAACTGGATATGAAATGTACTACTCTACAAATATATTTCTCTGTGTCATTTATACGTTTCTGTCGACTCGTCTTTATTTAAATCTTTCTGGCGCTCGGCAAGAATATCAGTTAGATTCGACACTGAGACTCTTCACTGCTGCAGCATCCGCTGTTAAATGTTTTATCAGTGCAGAGATTACAAACTGCGCTTTTATTATCATTCCACACAATAGACGACATCTTTACACACCACACGAAATCCATGTGTTTCCCCGCCCTCTTTTGATTGACAGGATAGGATTGACCTGACAGGATAGGATTGACCTGATCATCGGATGTTTCTAAACTATGGGCCGACACATCGGTGCATCTCTAATTTAAACTGAACTGATATAAACACAAACGAGTGCTCTGGGGCTTGGAAACTTCCAAACAAATGAATGGTGCTTGGTCTATTTCTATCCTCAGATTCATGAGAGTATTCTCTCAGGTGGTAGGTGTGATGGATGGAGATGGATGGTGTGTGCAGAAAGGAACTGTGGGTAGTGCTTGGCGATTACATCACCAGCATTGCCTGGGCGACGCCTTTGTATGATCTCGTATTGTTTACTCTGCCCCACTGAGACAACTACTGGGTGTTGCCATGACGGCATGAAAGAGAGTTAAGTGGAGCACAAAAAATCAAAAAAGAAGACTGACAACAACGCTCATACTCAGCAAGATAAAAAATGAAGCCAGCAGATAGAGAGGATTGTTTATGTAGCAGACGTTATGGGTATGTGAACTAGATCAAGTGCGTTCTGCTTTTTTCCTTACCAATACTTCCAGTTGATTGCTGCCCAAATCTAGCTGTTCCAGTTTAACCAGGAATGACAGAGAGCTGCAAAGCCACAGAGAGGGCAATATTCAACACACACACACACACACACACAATGTTATGATGATGTTGTTCTTTTTTTTTTTTATAAACTGATTCGATTTGAAACACAATGCCTATCACAAGAAGTCTTAAATCTGGAATTTGTTGTATTGTATTATCAGTTTTCCACTAAAGCCTAGTGCCGTGTCAAAGCAAATTTTAAAACCTGCAGAAGACGTTGACTTACGTGGGTAAAGACTTCAGTAGATTCTCCCTCAGCTCCAGGGTTACCAGGTTAGCCAAGCTGGAGTGCAGGAAATGTGACAAATTAGAGGGACAGAATGAAAAGAGGTGGAGAGAGAACACAGAAGAAGTGTGTTAGTCAGATGGTAAATTTATGTTGTGATAGTTGGTCTGGAAGAGTGAGGGGCTCCTCCATCTGCATGAACACTACTGAGAGCCAACCCCAGAGCTGTGTGTGTGTGTGTGTATATAGAGAGGGTGGTATTTCTTAATCACCTCATGCTGCAGACCGTGCTGAATTATAACAAAGACGATATTACATACTGTACTTTTACTGTAATACTTACGTTATTTGTGTGTGTGTGTGTGTGTGTGTGTACTCACTTTCCAAGGTCATTTGGTAGTGATTGTAGTGACACGTCATTGAGTGCAAGATGGGCTAGTGCTCTAAGCTGTGTAAAGCCATCGGGTAATCTGAGAGAGAGAGAGAGAGAGAGAGAGAGAGAGACAGAGAAACAGAGAGAAGCAGACAGACAAAAAGAGAAACAGAGAGAGAGAGAGAAACAGACAAAAAGAGAGAGAGAGAAACATATAGAAAGAGAGATAGAGAACCAAAGAGAGAAACAGACAGACAGAGAGAGAGACAGACAGAGAGGCGTAAATGGAGAGAGAGAGAGAGAGAGAGAGACTGAGGAGATTTTATTTTTACCAGACAAATGAACACAAATGAATAGGACAATAAAAACAATACTAAAACAAAGACAAACCTGAGCCTATGCACCTAGACTTATTATTTTCCACAAAAGGACACAAAGAAATGATCACCAAAACTGATGTCAAAAAGTTGTCAGAGTCAGACCTCAAAAAAATGAACAAATTCTGATAAATAAAGAAAGTACTACTATTAAAAATGTATTCATATTGTGATTGTCCATCAATACACCGCCATTAAATCAACAAAGAGTGCCTCAATCACTTCTCCATTTGGATTATCGTCACCTGGAAATCCTAAAATATATATCGGCTGGAGAATCTGGATTTCTAACCAGTGGCTGTAATTTTCTAGAATCACCCCGAACAGGAGTGTCTTAAATAATCCTAATCAGCATCAGGGCCGTGATGCTCGTGACACTTAGCAACAGCACAGCAAGCCTGTAACACCGGGTTGTGTTATTACACTATGGAGAGAGTCATTTATTACTTGGTGACATATTAAAGGTCGTTTTCTCCAGAATTCCTACTGGATTACACGCTGTCCATCTTTATTGTACGAATAGAAATGAACAGCTTCGCTTCTTTTCCCGTCATCCCTTCCCCCATATTGTGCTCTAATGTCTCACACTTGCACTGGAATGTGGGGTTCAACCATCTCGCTAACCTGGAGAGGGGGTTTCCACTGAAGTCCGCAATCTCCAGCGCCTTACAGAACTTAATGGTCTCGGGGATCTCAGGAATGTCTAGGAGAGAGAGAGAGGGAGGGAGGGAGGGAGGGAGAAAGGGAGGGAGGGAGAGAGCGAGCGAGAGATTTGGTTTGAAATCATACCCAAAAGAGTGTTGCAATCAATAGTGCACTTTTTCAGGTGTGTTTAATGGTCACCAGATGTCCACAAAAAAAAAGGAAACTATGTTTGTATTACATTACATTGGACTTGCAATAAAAAGTGATGGACTGCGATTGCGCTGGACATGTATTCGATCAAATGAGACAACCCAGAAATCCGAATATACAAATTATAAGACTAGGAAGGTTCTGTAGTCATTGCAATTACCTACAAACGATCAACATGACTTAACACCAGAGATAACTATCACACCGGTGGGAGAGAAAACAGCATCAAAGAATTGACATTGTGGGAGTGGCTGTGTGTTTGCGCAACGCACGATACAGCTTGCACGCTGGGATCTGATAGCGACGAAACGACAAGGACACGCCGTGGGCGATTCCCATTCTCACCTCTCAGTGCGCTGAGCGAGTCTATATCTGCCACATCCAGGACGTAACGCATCAGATCTGTCGTGAGAGCACTGGTACTGGTGTTTAAAGTGATCCCAGACCACAAGGTCAAGTTAAAGGTGTCGTCGATGCTTGCGGTGCAAAATCTGATGCAAAACGTGCTTTCGCACGTTGCTTGCGATAGGCGCCAACACCTCCGCTACACATGGAGCAAGCGAGAGAAATGTATTCCATGCTTTAATAAGTGAACACCACGATACCTTTGCAGTCCAGGCTGAGAGGTGTAGATGATCATGTATGAGTGAGTATGTACCTGTGTGAAGGTGTATCGTTGCTGTACGTGTGTGAGCGGTACCGTTTCGAGAAATGTCCAGCTCCACCAGCTGCATGAAGTTGGCCACCTCAGGGGGAAGTCTCTGGATCTCATTGTCACTCAGGCCTAGCTTACGCAGGTTCAGTAGCCTGAAGAAGGGCTAGGGAGGGGAAAGGAAAAGAAATTTCATTACAATACAGTGAACTGCATATTCAGATACAAGGGCACAACAATACAGCACATCATATACATATACGCCTAGGTATCAAATAATATGATCATAATAAAATAGGCCATAAAATAGTTTATGAGGTGCGAGGTGTAATACATGTTTAAACTTAATCATGCCCACAGTCGATCTAAAAATAGTAGCTTTCTCGATCATGAATAAGGAGAGGTTACAAGTCTATTAAAGTGTAAGCGTACAAGTGAATTAGCTTATAAAAAACAGCAGTGGCTGCCAGCAGGGACAGGAAGATTCCCACAAACCCTTAAGATCTGGTGTATGGAAGCACTTCCAGCCACGTTACTACGCTGACGGCTGTGTGAACTGAAACGTTAAAGTGTGCCAAATAAGAGTGCTATACACCAGCGCAAATACCACAAACATGTCCATGCATCTCCACTGACATCCCTCTTTTGTGTCAAGCAGTGGAACTACACAAAAACCACGAAAAACCACACAAGCTGATGAGGGATTTCAGTCTTCACACACTGTAGAAGTGCCTCAACCTGCTTTAGATCACAATGGGTACATATGCAGTGGCATGAAAGTGTTTGCCTTCCAGATCTCCACATCTTTATCACATTACTTTCTGATCATTAAATAAAATGGAATATTAAATATGAAAACATAACACTGATTATTAAAAGCATTGTTTCATTTAATTCATTAAAAAGAAAATGACAAAAAAGGCACCAATCACCCATTTTGAAACTGAAATCAGCCGTGCTGAGCTTAATTGCGACAGACAGACAGGTGTGTGAGTATGTATGTGATTGTGCCCTGCGATGGACTGGCAGGGTGTAACCCCTGGGATAGGCTCCAGGTTCCCCATGACCCTGAAAAAGGAGTAAGCGGTAGAGGATGGATGGAGAGAGAGAGAGAGAGAGAGAGAGAGAGAGAGAGATCTCCATAGTTCTAAGTCTCTATAAGCACAAAAATGCCTCGGTCTGTGGAACTTCACAAACAGCTTAGAAGAAGGAAAAAAGAAAGACTGTTGAGACCTCCTTGGACTCCACTGAACCGCAATGGAAATGGAAAAGACTTGGAGCAGTTGTAAAGCTTCCCAGGAGTGGCTGACCTGCCAAAACTTCTCCAAGAGCACAGCAGCACCTTACCCACAAAGTCCCAAAAGACCCCATTAAAACTTCTAAAAAGAACTGCAGGCCTCTCGAGCATCATTTAAGGGCAATATTCATTACTCAACAATAAAGATGACAGAAACAAGAATGCGCTGCATGGAAGAGTAGCAAAGCAGAAACCACTTCCCACAAAGAAAAAAAAACATCAAAGCTTATCTGATATTTGCTAAAAATGACCTGGATGATGCCCAAGACTTTTAGGACAATAAGGACAGTTTTCCTTTGTCCTAGCAAAACAGCACTTAACTGCAAGCATGTGAAACATGGTGGTGGTTGTATCATGATATGAGGATGTTTTGCTATATATTTGCACAAGACATGGGTCATTAAAATGAGCATTCTGGGATGTTCTAGAAAAGTTTTGAGGAGCTTGTCCTGTCCATCTGTATGTGAGCAGACGCTGAACGAAGTGTAATTGGGTGGTGAAACAGGACAACACACAGAAGCGGCTAAGAAGCAGCCTAATCAAAGTCCTGACTTGAATCCAAAAGACATGATGTGGCAGAGCTTACAAACAGCAGTTCATTCTGGAAGTAGTTCTACAAAGAAAAATGGGCAGAGATTCATCTACAGAGATGTGCAAGGTTCGTATCAAATTACAGAAGACATTTAGTTGCAGGTGTTGCTGAGCGAGATCCGACCAGATATTAGGTTTAAGTTGCAGCTTGGTTTTTTTTTTCCCCCTCTCCTGAAAATCTGAAACCGTTCAGTGCTCCAAATAGGTAGCAATAAAAGACCATCAGGAAGAGGCAAATCATTTTTTTAATGCCACTGTTGTTCCAAACACTTGCACAAGTCATGCATATACTGTATCAAGAGGTCACTTTTTGAAAGCCACATTCAGAACATTCCAGCGGCTGGGACTTGTAACGTTCCCTTTTTGCTCCGCGCTCTGGCAGACTGAGCAGCGGTGCTGAACCAGACGTCTCCCAACAGAGAATCCAGTGTGCGCTAAACAGAGCCAGAGCTATTCAGTGTCTCTCTCTGATCCAAAAGATTTCAGCGTGCTTCACATCGCCTGGTACACAATGTCAAAACACTGAAATCGACTTAAGAGCAAGCATGTGGGAATGTCCAGGCATGAAAGCTGCTCTTTGAGTACAGAAAGATGGGATAAAGAAGATAAAGAAGGGCAGGGATCGACAAGAGTTCTTCATCACAAATAATGGTACAAAGACATGATTATGTCTCTCAACGTAGATGGATAAGCAACAGAAGGTCTTCCAAGGAGGTAAAGTGCAGCTTGAAACAAGCTCTTATAGCCTGATCAAAACCTTGGCTTAGTTAACCCTGCATCTGGTTATAACATTACAGACATTACACAGAGCAGCAGCTGGCCGTCTCGGGCTCTGACTCTGTCCTGGTGGCAGGTGATGCATCTCGAATAACAACATAAATATGACCTGGGTAACCCAGATGGGAGACATGCACATGCATGCATGCACGTTGAATATAACTTGACGCTTAGCAGAAAGTTACACACAAAAGATTTTCAAACTGCTCCGGATGCTCAAACCAAACATGAAACACGTTTCTGAGGTATTTCGTTTTTCTCTCGGTGTTGGATATGACTTAGCATGGCCGAGCACGACCGTTAGAGAATATGACCGCTGTCTGAGGAGCAGCTTGTGCTCTGGCTGGGAGACTATTAGAGGAGGAAGCTCTCTACTGAGGAGCTGATTATATACGAACACAATGAGTCCCTTTCACTGGTGCAGCCAAACCGTCTGGCGAGCCCAGGACCATACACTCCAACGCTGACTTTTTTTTTTTTTTGACATTTTAAATATAAACATGCATGCACAAAAATGAGTTCCTAACAGTCCTCTTCCTTCTGAGTTTCATATCCATCCAGGAACAGATCAATTAACCGATGAAGAATGAGGGCCTATTTATATTCAATTACAATCAATACTTCATTTCAACACACAAGGCTTTAAAAGTTTGGCTTTTTATCTGCTAATGTCTTTGCATTCTGTACTTATTTCACACAGGATCAACTTGTGGGGGTTTGATGCGTGAGGTTTGGGTTATGGCCTGCAAAGTGGCCACCACGAGCAATTTCCTCATCTAACCAACAAGCAACGACGCAGACTCGGCAGGTGAGATCTTCTGTTATTATTAGTGTTTTATTGAGTTTTTACATGGTTTACACTTCAGGGATACAGCTAAATCCTTGTCCTGTGTAAACACTCTTTTACTTCTTTGTGAAGGACATCATAACGTCAGTCCAAATTTTATAGAGCCTAATTTTAAAATACTAGCGTTTCGAGATAAGTATTGAGCACCAGAGCTAATGAAATTGTGACTATCCCAACCGTCTTCCTAGGGCTGGGATGACAGTTGAACATATTTGAAGACATTTCTAAAGGTGCATGATACAGATCATGATGTATAGTTGAGCCAACATATTATCTATAAAAAAGAAATGAGATTTTGACAATACATTTCTTAAATGCCTACAAAGACCATCATTTTTTTGTAATTACATAAAAATTTAATGACATCCATTCAGTACCATTTCATTTAGAATTTTTTTAAAACGTCAATTTTACCAGCGATCCACCACCACCATACCAATGAGATCTAAAAAATCTCTCTCTCTCTCTCTCGGAGCGACAAATAAACCCACTATAATTAGCTTGTGTGTAATGTTTTTACTGAGAACTTGTTTTTTCTTTAACAACTCTGAGTCATCACTGTGCCAAGTCATTTACACAAAAAGGTAATACTAGGTTTGTATTATTTAGTTACCCATTTATTTTCTTTTATCTTATGGAGCGCTGTGCAACTTATTAAGAGCTGTGTATTCATGAAATTAAATCAGAATTCAACACCAAGATTGTGAACGTTGGATGTCCAGGGACTTTTTTCTGTTTATTATACTGTGTCTAAGGACTTGCCAGAATAAGGAAGGGTCAGGAAACCCCCACATGTGGTTGCCAAGTCTGCACAAAATCAATAAATATTAGAAAAGCAACAGTATGGGAGCTCGCAATTGTCTAGAATTAAGATTTCCCTTCAGTGAAACTAAGAGGCCTGATCATACTTCAGCATGAGAATGGCCCTGTGCACAAAGCTCGGACTGGAAGAACTCGAGTGGTCTGTATAGCGCCCTGACCACAACCCCACTGAACACCTTTTGGATGAACTGGACTGCGCGCCAGTGTCCACAAACTTTTGGCCGTATAGCGCATCTTTCTAGTATTGAGAATGGCTACATGTGATATCAGAATCAAACTTGAGATACTGACATCAACCTCAACACGTTTCAGGACAAGAGCTGTGTGTGAATACAAGCTGGATTTTAAATTCCCAGAAAGCTGATTGGTTTCGAAGTCATGTGACGGAGTTAATATCATCTACATCAAAATGGCTTCAAATCCATGTTGGTCGCTTGGAGGATTTGACAAACTGGTAGGAGTAAAGCAAGAAGCTGATTGCTCGCTCTCATTCATACATTTTGTTTCCCGTCACAAAAATTGTCACAAGTGAAAGGACTACGAACAATATCCTGAATATTAACACAGGATCCACAGCTCATAAATCAAGCAGGTCAGTTGCAAAATTTGCCATCTGAGCCAAGCACCAGATTATTAGCACCGTCAACACACTTTTGTTGTGATCCAAATTCTCCTTATGAGCAGTACATCCTGACTTTCTTGTGTATTTTCTTGTCAGAGCTCGCAGTGACATCAGCACGCTGCAAATGGAGTCATGAGCTCCTCAGAAAGCATTTCTGTGTACAAGTCTGAGCATAATCGTAACCCCAAAGCAGAAATCTGTCAGACAAGTCATTAAGGAATTGTTTTTTGTTTTTGCATGGGTGAATCTACTATGATTGTGGAATATTTTTTATTAATCTCACACTCTTCACTAGACGTGCTTCCTGTCCTCTGTTCAAGGTCGTGAAAAGTTCAGAAGCAGCAGGCTGCCGCAGTCACTGCTTACTCTACAGTGATCCATGCAGTGCATTCAATTGAATAAAACACCAGTCAGCGTCTTTCTGAGAGTTTACAAATATTTATATATTTGAGAATACATTTTTGGACGGATGATATTTGAGCAGGAGATTGAGGGAGACAGTGAGAGGTGGAGAAAACAGCAGAGCCCCCCCGGGTAAGCAGAGATGGGCTGCAAAGTCAGCAGGACCAACAAAAACGCGGTGTCATGAGTAAAGAAGCACATATTCAGCTTAATGGCTACCAGATGTGCAGAGAGGAGAATGGGAAAGCTGGTGTAGACCCCGAATGTGT
Organism: Noturus placidus; assembly: GCA_022414735.1. Lineage (NCBI taxonomy): Eukaryota > Metazoa > Chordata > Actinopteri > Siluriformes > Ictaluridae > Noturus > Noturus placidus. The sequence goes on from JAFFST010047754.1 coordinate 16,733, forward strand.
GTGTTCAATATGACAGGGTTAAATGAACCTAAAGCGCTCACTTTAACAGAGACTCTTGCGTCGTTGCCTAATCTTACTCTGCTTATACTGCAGTGCTGTGGAATACTCGATTCCGATTGGTCAGAAGAGAGTGATTAATTTTCTATAACGGGACCGCTCAGACTGTCGTTCAAAGGACAGGTTTTTATTAATGCGGTGGTTCTGACAATCTTTTATATGACGAGCTTTATGTAAGGAGATGTTTATTTAACGCTTATTGAAAGAGTCTCAGGTGTCAGAGCTTTGCAAGAGTCGATAAGGTTTTTGCCACAGGAACGTCTTCAAGACTGACCAGGATTTTTTGGTCTTATTACCTTCCTTGGAGAAAAAAAAAACGTCACAACTAGCTATAGCTGCTATAATGAAAATGCTAACAGGAACCAACTTGTCTTGTGGGCCTTCCACTACATTAAATTTCACTCTAAACAATTAAAAAATGATTTCGACCACAAGTGGCTTTTACTATAAATCAGTCTACAACGCATTTCTTCGGACTGGGAGGAAACCGGAGGACTCGGACGAAAACCCAAAAGCACAGGGAGAACTTTCGAACTCGGAGTGCACAGAGGGTGGAGGCGAGAACCGAATCCACCAACCCTGGAGGTTCGAGGCAAATGGGCATCAAAGTGATCAGAAATGGGAGACATATTCCTGATATACAAACATTCACGATAGGGAATCAAAAACAAATGTGTAATTTGAGAATACATCACTTCCAGGTGAGTGAACGAGTGAGTGACTCGGACAGAGATTGTCCATTACACTGCACACAACTCTGACTAGCTGAGTGCAGTAAGGGGATAGTGAAAGTCCAGTTTACTATTCAGGAAGTTCTCTCTCTCTCTCTCACGTCCACTCCACCCCCCACCACCATGGAAGAGAAGGAGCAGCAGAGGGGGAAGGGCAGAAACAACAAATGCTTTTGTTAATATTTTCGGGATCAAGGAGGGGGCTTGAGTAACCGAGTAACTCGGCCAATCGCCTTGAGAGAGAGGCCTCTTTTCAAATGCAAGTATGCAAGCAGCCATTCTATTGTAGTGAAAGCTGGACGTATAACTGCTCCTGCTATCGTGTTACGCCGCACTCTATTCAAGGTGGTAAACGTTCTCTTACCGGATGTCATTATGGAACAATGTGAAGCAACTAAAACGCAGAGGAAAACCTGCACACGAGTTCGGGACACGCTGTTAAAAAGCAAAACAATTGACGCTGATGATTAAACATGAGTTTAGCAAGATTATTCTAATGCTCTGCAGTTAGTCGACGTAAGAGGAAGCCCCTTTGACGCTTTCCTTCAGAGCAGCAGGGATTACACGGCAAGTCCTTCACTTGAATGAACTCTCTTTGTCCCTCCCGCTCTCCCTACTTTCCTCTCCTGCTCCCCATGTCTTGGCAGGAGGACATCGCCGTTGCTGTCAATCAATCACAGAGCAGCACACGAAGGTCCTCCCACCTGCAGCACCCATTGTCCACTGGAAGAATAGAAAGAAAGGATCGGAGCAGGCGAATGGAAGGGAAGGGAAGATAAAGTGAGGACCAAACACAGGGCAGAAAGGTGAAAAGATGAGAAATGAGGACAAGAAGAAAGATGGTGGGGTGAAGCAACAGGGAGCGTGAGAGAAAAGAGGACAGAAGTGTAAAGAGTAAAATGGGAACGTGGGCAATGAAGAGAGAGAGAGAGAGAGAGAAATAAAACTGAGTATTTTCAGGTCCTATTCAAGTCCTCGTGAACTTTGGACAAAAGGATTAAAAAAAAAACAAAAAAAACTTGTACGTTTTGATAGCAATTGGTACATTCCGATGTCAACAGATTTCCAGGAAAACTTTAGCGGAGGATCTATTCCAGGCTTTAAACTCCTTAACATGCTTTCTGCCTACAGGCATTGCACTGAGCAATAAGACGAGTTTCAAACTCTACGTGAGAGAGGCAACACCCAGGACAGATTCTGTTTGGAAATTTTATTCTTAATTGTCCTGTGGTACCAGCACTCAAGCTGAGAAGAACAGCCCTTTTGGATGTATAGTGTATCGCTGTGCAGGAATACTTGCTAACGTAGAGTCGATTCCACGTAAGAAGATCATTAGCCATGCAGGCTTGGCTTGAGATTTGGCTCTTTTTTTTCTTTTCTTCCCATGACGCGCCAAGTGCAAGCACTTGCCCCACAAAAGTGAGCTAATTATAGTGCTCTAGTTCTATGAAAGTTTGGTTACACATCAATAATCAACTTTCCTCCCAAAAGGCATCACAAAAGTAGACATGGTGAGTAATATAACCAGTTGAACCGATCGCTTTACTCGACATGCCCCAGTATAGCTTGGAGATAGCGTCCACACCTGATTTCAGTTGCAGCGGACCCTCAGACCACTGACGTCAAGAGGACTAGGAATGGGATCTCTTGGGAGAAAAAAAAGAAGGAAATCGCAAGCACGAAAAGGACCGAAATCAAAAAATTTACATGGGGACTTTGATTAAGTCAATCATTTACGTGTGCTGTACTGTGACATATTTTCACATAGAACGATCGGCCATGACGAAGGTGTTGACTGAATGAAGGGTCTCGGAATTCCCCAGATCTCAAACCAATTAAGCATCTGTGGGATGTGCTGGACAAACAAGTCTGATCCAGTGAATTACACCCAGTGAAAGTAATCCCATCTGGATAGGGCTTATGTTAATATGGGCCGAACACACACAAACACTAATCAAAATGAAAATGCCCTGACATGCCCTGGTTCAGTAGCTATGGGCTAGCGCA
>JAFFST010047754.1:69832-81829 GCA_022414735.1 Noturus placidus
TATTGATTCTGTATTGATATATTTTGTTGTACTCTGAAAAGTGTATAAGAATCAATAAAAAAATTATAAACAGGGAAAACAACAACAACAAAACAATACACTCACCAGAACACCACTCTAATACTGGATAGGACCCCTATTAATCTCAGAACAGTCTCAATTTTTCATGATATGATACTGGAAACATTCCTTTGAGATTCTTGCTGCAAGTTGACCTGATTGCTTCACATAATTCCTGCAGATTTATCATCTAGGCTGCACGGTGGGTAAGGTGTACAAGTATTCCTAAAAAAATGACCAGTGTGCATATATTATCTTCCTCAGTTGATTGCTGATATTCTTACAAGGTTTTTTTTTTTTTTTTTTGTAATTGAAAATTTAAAAATGACATTTATTTTCACAAAAACGAAGCTTCATCGAATTAAATATCTGCATACTTAATAATGGAACAAAAGAAAGTAGCCTTGATGTTGTTAGAACAAAATTGTCTTTCACTACGAAGACAGTCTCAAGAGACTCTAAATACTTCCAGAAAAAGTTTGTTGGAAAATCATTTTCCTTTAGTGTTTAATTAAGAAAACACCACACGTTATTATGGGGCGGCTGTGTCTCAGTGGGTAGAGCGGGTTGTCCACTAATCCACTAATCGTAGGGTTGGCAGTTCGAATCCCGGCCCGGGTGATCCCATGCCGAAGTGTCCTTGGGCAAGACACTGAACCCTAAGTTGCCCCCGATGGCAAGCTAGCACCTTGCATGCAGCTCTGCTACCATTGGTGTGTGAGTGTGTCTCATTTGTAAGTCGCTTTGGATAAAAGTGTCTGCTAAATGAATAAATGTATTATAAAAATTAACGTGAATTAACATTTGGGGAAATTCCTCTGTAATATCCTTACAATTAGGGATGGGATTGAAGATGTAAAATCTCATAAAAATGCAGGTCATCTAGAACAGTAATGTAAAGATGTAAGATGTTATTATTAATACAAAAAATGTGGGATATATTCAGAAGTCTATATTTTCAATGTGTTTTAAAGACATCTTTCAAAATGGGGGCCTCGGTTAAATGTTAATGCCATTTGGTGGGCCTTGCCGTGGAAACGTTTGGGAACCCCCTGATCTAGAAACCGAAAATGTTAGATATGAATATATGGGGGAAATGATTTTGGGAAAAACAGCTTTTAAAATGTGGTTTAATGTATTTTCACTGTGGTTCCATAAGGTTTATAAAAGTATTTGACAGGTCTATCATGCACATGTACATAAACTTCTTCCAAGTTGCTAAATTTAAGATTTAAGAAGATAGGGTTTCGGTTGAGTTTTGTTTTGATACTTTATGTCTACAGTCTAAGAGAAGACTTGAAGTACTACATGTAGTTGCAATTAATCCAGAAATCTGGAAAAAAAATATTAATATGACCTTTCTACATGTAATGTCTTATCTTAACTGTAACCCTTTAGAATTCTCAATATATCTGGAAAACAATATGACCTGAAACATCAAGTGAGAAAAATATTAAATTTGATCATTTATTTATTGAGGGAAATGATCCAGTATTACATATCTGTGAGTGGCAAAAGTATGTGAACCTTTAGGATTAGCAGTTAATTTGAAGGTGAAATTAGAGTCAGGTATTTTCAAATCATTGGGATGATGATCAGGTGTGAGTGAGTGAGTGCCCTGTTTTATTTAGAGTGTCTGGTCTTGTGTATCATGGTACAAACAAATAAGATGTCTGAGGACCTCAGAAAAAGACCTGTTGAATCTCATCAGGCTGGAAAAAGATTACAAAACCATCTCTAAAGAGTTTGGACTCCACTAATCCACAGTCAGACAGATTGTGTACAAATGGAGGAAATTCAGGACCGTTGTTCCCCTCCCCATGAGTGGAGACCAACAGAGATCAATGAAAGGTCATGCCACAAGGTCATAAAGAAACTAAGCGTAAATTCTAAGCAATTAAAGGCCTCTCTCATATTGGCTAATGTTAATGTTTAAGAGTCCACCATCAGGAGAACACTGAACAACAATGGTGTGCATAGCAGGGTTGCAAGCTACTGCTCTCCAAAAAGACCATTGCTTCCTTTCTGCAGTTTTCTAAAGATCATGTGGACAAGCCAGAAGTCTACTGGCAGAATGTTTTCTATTTTATGTTTTCGGACACATCTGTTGGCAGATTGTTGAGCCTCGACCCGTCCTTGCTCTTTTTTGTAGGCTCCTTATATACTATGATCAGATGATTGCCTCATCTGTTTCACATCACCTTCTTATTCCAACTCATCACATCACTATTAGTCCTAAATAGCCCCTGTCCCAACTTTTTTGGAACATGTTGCATACATCAATTTTAAAATAAACGTTTATCTTAAAAAAAAAAACATGCAGTTGATTAGGTAAAGCATCAGATACCTCGTCTTTATACGTGTTCTTTTGTTTAAATACAAGTCAAAGTACATTCACAAATCACTCCTCTTTGTTTTTATTAACATTTTCCATACTGTCCCAACTTTTTCAGAACTGGGGTTGTATAATATTTTTGGCCACATTTGTTTAACTGAGCTCTCTTTGTCTACTTTTATGACTTTTATGATGCATATTTATGCAGAAATCTAGAAAATTCTAACAGATTCACAAACACTCAAATACCACTGTAAATCATTGGGTCCAGGGTTTGAGTCCCGCCAGGGCCATGTGTGGGCGGAGTTTGCATGTTCTCCCCATGTGTCGGGGGTTTCCTCCGGGTACTCCGGTTTCCTCCCCCAGTCCAAACACATGCATGGTAGACTGATTGGCGTATCTAAAGTGTCCGTAGTGTATGAATGTGTGTGTGAGTGTGTGTGTGTGACTGTATATGTGATTGTGTCCTGTGATGGACTGGCACTCTGTCCAGGGTGTACCCCGCCTTGTGCCCGATGCCTCCTGGGATAGGCTCCAGGTTCCCCCATGGCCCTGAAAAGGAGTAAGCGGTTGAAGATGGATGGATGGATGGATCATTGGGTCCATCAGTGCAGATTTATTTTACAACCATAATCCAACTATTCAAATACTAGGAACATTATTTAAATGTGTGCCTGTTTATTGGAGCCGTAAAGCACTCTAATTTCTGAAGGTTCAACTTACAAATGATATTTTTATTCAAATGTTCGTTGGCCTTATTTATTTTTTATTTTTAAAGGCATTATTAAAGGTCAAATTTGGGTGTTTATTTTTCATCCGAAATACTAATACTTTGAAATGACTTTGAAATTTTCTTCTAAATGCTGTCAAATCTGATCAGAAGCTTTTAATCCACTCTGAGAGAGAGAGATGAGGATTAGGAAAGCAGTTCTGCCAACCTGCAGATAGAGCGTGAGTGAAAATAATGAGACGGAGCGGAGCATCTGCTCAATTTAGGATTCCTACCACTGAATGTATGAATGAAAGGAACTCTTAAGTTTGTGCATCTGGTGGTGAAGAATGGTTCAGAGAACTCTGCTGCTCGGTGAGTTGATGTGAAACAGGTACAAACAGGCTAGCATTAATTTCTGTGTATATAAAGGTGGAATTTTGGCAGTGATGTACTAAGGTTATTTCATTTTTGATACACGACAAAGTCACATGCAATGTTGAATGAACTCTTCTGGTTCATTCAATTATAAGAGACATTTGGACAAGCTGGACTTATATAAACACTGCTGGTGTTTTGCTGTGGAGGAATAAAATCTAATGAATTTGAAAATCTTAATTCTTAAGTCTTAATTCTTAAATGTATTAACAAACCTTGCTTTTTAAACCTTATGCTAAAGCCAGAATATGCTTTATGATTTATTGTACTGACAAAGAGTGGATATAAAAAGTCTGTTAAAATGGCAGGTTTTTGTGATATATATTTAAAAAAAATGAAACCAAGATAAATCATGTCAGAACCTTTTCAACAGGAGGGGTACAATAACCTGGTTGCATAAATGTGCACACCCTCAAACTAATACTTAGTTGAAGCACCTTTAGTTTTCATTACAGCATTCAAAGACTCAATTGCTTTGGCACATCTTGACTTAGCATTATTTTGCCGTTTGTGCTTGCAAAGACATTCCAACTCTGTCAGATTGACTCCTGTGCACAACCCTCTTCAGGTCAACATATAGATCTTTGATTGGATTTAGATCTGGATTCCAAAATCTTGAATTTGTTTTGGTGAAGCCGTTCAGCTATCGTTGTCGAGTTGTTGTCGAGCTTTCGGTCGTTGTCATGCTGAAAGGTGACATTCCTCTTCCTCTTAAGTGTTTTAGCGGAAGCCTTAAGGTTTTGTGCCAAAATTGACTTGGTATTTGGAGCTATTCATTATTCCCTCCACCCCTAAAACCCCAGCTTCAGTTGAAGAAAAAACAGCCCCAAAGTCTGATGCCGCCACCACCATGCTTCGCTGAGGGGATGGTGTTCTTTTAGTGATAATGTTGCCAAACATATCTTTTGATATTATGGCAAAAAAGTTCAACTCTGGTCACATCAGGCCATAACACATTATTCCACATAGATTTGAGAGGTTGAATGTATTTTCTATTTATCTTTTGGTTAGAAAAAGGCTTCCATCTTGCCACCCTACCCCATAGAGATATGAAGAATTCGGGAGAGTGTTGGAGCAACTAGTACTTGCCAGAAACTGCTGCAATTCTTTTAATGTTGCTGGAGACTTCTTGAAAGCTTCCCGGACGAGTTTTCTGCTCATTTTCTCATCAATTTTAGACAGAAATCCTGTCTTTAGTAGTGTCACTGTTGTGCCGTATTTTCTCCACTTGTTGATTATTGTCTTTGCAGTATTCCATGACATATCCAATGCCTTGGAAATGTTTTATAACCCTCTCCTGATTGATATTTTTCAACAATGAGATTCTGTACCTGCTGTGTAAGTTCTTTGCGGCTCATGGCTTTTCCATTTGGATAATACAAAGAAGATGTGAGGAAAATCCGATAGCTGGACTTTATATGGGGTTAATCAGTCACTTTAATTGTTGGAAGGTGTATACTAATTAGTATTAAACATGAGTTTTAATGTGAGTGGTTGATTCTGAACACATTCCTAATTATAAATGCGTGTACACACTTATGCAAACTGAGTATTGTACATTTTTTTTTTTCCCCCTAAAATGATTCTTATTATTTTTCACCTTAATTTATAGGTGAATTTTTACATCAAAGGTAGAAAATGTTCTGACATGATCTATATTGGGCTCTTTTTTTAACATCAGAAAAACCTGCCATTTTAACAGGGGTGTGTAGACTTTTTATATCCACTGTACATATATATCACAGTAGTTGCAGGTAAAATTGCCCTTTTGCCTGCTGTATTGAAGTACATCATCAAACATGGCAAAATTTAAGAAATCAAATGATTCCCGTTTTGCTTAGTTTGTGCAGCTCTTCTTCAACTTTGGTTTTCTGGAACACCTACAGGTTCAAAGAGGACTACAGGTAAAACATATCAATCTCCATTCATCTCCATCCATTCAATGTATTATTTTCACTTACTATTTATTTTTATAATATCTTAATGAATCTGTATTTCAGTTAAAAACAACTCAGGGGTGATACCAGAAGGTCTGTGTGGTGCCTGGGTTAAAGAACCTGGTGGAGGTTACTTTACTTCTCCTAATTATCCTGAGAAATATCCTCCTGATAGAGAATGCATATACATAATAGAAGGTCAGTGTGTTATATTAGCTTGTCATATTTGCAGTTGTGACTAGCAGGCTCTGCATATGTCTGCCTCTTAAGTGATCTTAAATGTCACTGACCATTCATTGTGCCTTGTAGCATCTCCGAGACAATGCATCGACTTGTACTTTGATGAACAGTATGCCATAGAGCCATCTTGGGAGTGCAAGTTTGACCACATTGAAGTTCGAGATGGCCCATTCAGCTCTTCTCCTATTATCGGTCGATACTGCGGGCAGCAGAGCCCAATGTATGTGAGGTCCAGTGGAAGATACCTTTGGATTAAATTTGTTGCAGATAGTGAACTCGAGGCCATTGGGTTTACTGCAAGATACAATTTCACTCAAGGTAAAGGAAGAGTTCTGAGGCCAGAGGCATACAAAGGTACCTTATGTGCACAGTCCCAACAAAGGAGCTGACTAGTAAGGCAGCACAATCAGCAGCAGCTTGTGTCATCATAGGACAACATTCATGAGGACGTAGCCTCAAACTAAATTAAGTCAAGAGGTTACCACACTTGACTTGTGCCATAGGTAACCTTGTAACATGTAGTTGAAAGTCGATAACATTCAGTCATCCAGCATACTAGCAGTCTAACAACTCATTTTGTTCAATTGCATTTTATACAGCAGGGGTGTTCCCAACATTATTAACCAGATCTGCCAGGCTTCAGCACAATTTTCAGCCCAACTACATCGCAAAATCCACACAATTGAACTGAAACGAGCCCAAACAATTCAGGCATTAGAAAAGCAAGACATACTTTTCTCTCAGGCTTTGCAAGGTCACCATGATGCACATGCATTTTTGATCCACTCCGTAATCCCTCTTTCCCTCTCCTAATCTTTGCAATATATGTGACAATAGAAATGGTTCTGTATATCAAATACACACTGCCTGCACTTTAGCTTTGTTTGTGGAAAATAATCAGATGTAATTTCCCATTATTGGCTATAAATCAAGATTACAGAGAATCTAAAATTGGCTTAAAACTCAATTTTGCATAAACAACCCTGCCTGTAACTGTCCTGTCCCCTGCTTCTTAGAGCCAGCACGGGGCAGCATGATTCCTTTCCCAATGGGCTTCTATTAGCACTTGCTGCAGTTCATATTTTTGACCACTAGGTGTAATTATATGGAGCTAAGTGGGACAGCAAGTGTACTGCCCCATGAATGCACACCATCCAGAGAGGAGAGCATATCAATGTAACAATTAGTTTATATCTGTCAAAGAGCAGCATATTTTGAAAATCATTATCCACACAAAACAGATCATTAGGATTTCCTAGTAATTTAAAATGTTCGAAGTTTTTGAGGATTTATGTACTGGTGAAAAGCGAAAATCTATATACCTGCCCCTATGGATGAACCACCACTGAACACATTTTTTTTTTAAACAAAAGTTCAAATAGTTAACCAATAAAGATAAAATTTTCACAGCCTTCTTTGCTCATATTTACCAAGGGTGTCAATATTAGTCGAGGGCACTGTTTGGATTTAGGCAGATTATAGACTTCATGCAATCTAAATAAGCATATAGTTTCTAAACTTGTATAGACCAATATTTAATCTCTTATGTACATTTACATTTTTAAATCATAACACTTACAATCCAGTAACAACATGGAAAGCAATACAAAACTAATTCAGTTAATACTATAGGGGTGAGAAGTAAAAGTGGGGAACCATCCACAGTTTTATTTGCTGAAAAGACTTTGATAAATTGATTTATAAATGTCCCCAGAATTGGAAAACTATCAGATGTAGTTTGCATTCATCCACTTTGGCCTGAAGGAAAAGGTTGTATGTGCATTTCGATATGTGAAAAATAACTCTAAACATACCTATAATAACTTTACCGTAGTAACCATATGCCTAGTATAAGTAAGCTTATAATGGCAGACAATTTTTTTATCACATTTATTTAGATGCAAGCAGAATATAAGAATATATATCAAGATTCTTCTGGGTGCTGTGTGTTGTTTTGGATGGGTTAATCCAGTGTCCAGATGTATTATTTGTACGTGAGGGGGTGGAGGGTAGTGTTTTGTCGCTTATCCCTGTTAATGAAAGCTTGTCTTTAGGAGACTACATTCTGCCCCTCTCTCTGCCTACAACTATTTGCTTTAGATTTTTACAAGGGGTGTAATAGTCACTATGTACTTTATATCCCATACACCAAGTGTCGACTTCATCAGTTTTCAACAAATGAATGAACACAGAAAAATGTGTCTCGCATCAGTGTATAACACATAGTTTTCCACTGGCTTAGTACATTTGTATATATTTGGTACAAGGAATATAGAATTACTGTTAGATCTGTTGAATTAGCAAAATATTTCTTCAGTTAGCAATCTAACATGAAACCAAACCACCCATCTACTCAGTGTATACTGAAGCAGGGCTGTTTTGTTGGTTTAATCTCTACTTATTTGTCTCATTATTTGCTCCTTGGGTCAAATTCAGATGAGCCCTTAGAACAGTACCTAATAAGCCCTGATCGTTTAACCCTTTCTTCCATCCATCCATCCATCCATCCATCTTCAACCGCTTACTCCTTTTCAGGGTCACGGGGGAACCTGGAGCCAATCCCAGGGAGCATCGGGCACAACCCTTTCTTGATATTTCTAAATCCTGATATCAATCTTAGGATAATTAATTAATGTCCTCGCATTTAGAAAAATCTATAGCACAACAAACAGTGTGCATTAGTTAGAAACATCATTATTTGTATCTGGCATACTTTTATTAGCAATTTCAATTCATTTTTATTCATTAACATATTTACTAATTTAGTTATTATTAATAATACATAAAACTACACACTGAGGAAGGACACAGATTGAGGACTCTTACTTAGTTATTCCACTTCGTATAGCATTGGGAAACATAATCTGTATGGTAAGAGGATTAGTAAACGTGACTGTGAGGCAGCAGGACCTGATTTCTCCTTCTTTAATCTTACATGTAATAGTTATCATGAAAGAGAAAGTAGGTGATTGTACTGGGTCTTGCTCTAAAAAGAGATTTTTCAAGGTTCAGAGTAAATATCTCTTCATAACTACATTTGGTTTTTTGTGTTACTGTCTGTCCAGATCCTGAGTTTAAAGATGTTGGAACTCGTCTGACATTGCCATGTAAGTTCAGGATTATTCAGTCAGCACAACATATGCAGCAGTGAATGGATTCGTGATTTTCAGTATGTTACAGCATGTGAGTTTGAGATGAGTGGGCCCGAGGGCATCATCGAGTCTACTATGGTGGAAAAGGAGAGCGAGGCTTTGCGTACGGAGGCTGTGGACTGCAAGTGGTTCATTCAAGCACCACCTGGCTCAAAGGTAATCTTTCCTCAGATAACACTCACCGATTTACACAATAAGTCACGTGTAGGGATTATTCCGAGTCAAAGTTTGGTACGTTTGGTTTGTCTGATTCAGTTTTACACCGAATATATCAGAAGAATAAGTCCTGTAAGAGTGTGACGGGGCATGATGGTTAGCACATTTGGGTTGGAAGTTCGAATCCTGCTTCTGCCCTTTGTGTGCATAGCTTGCATGTTCTCCCTGTGCTTTGGGGCTTTCCTTTGTGTACTCCGGGTTCATTATGAGACATTGTAGATTGATTTGCATTTCCAAATTGTCCGTGGTGTGCGATTGTGTCCTGAAATGCGTCGGGCATCTCGTCCAGGTATCCTGTGTCTTGTGCCCAGCGTTCCCTGTGATAGGCTCCAGGCTCCCTGCAACCTTGTGTAGGAAACCTGGACTGGATGAACGTCCGCCAACAGATCATAGAAACAAACCCTTGTACAGTAGTCATGGAAAACACAGAGCTGATGGCAAATTCATGCTGAAATAACAATACACATACAACTAGTTTAAAGCATTAGTAATTAGTGGGAACTGTATTTGGAATTCATGTCTTGCAGATCTACCTGCGCTTCCTGGAGTATGAGATGCAGAACTCGAACGAATGCAAGCGCAACTTTGTGGCAGTGTACGACGGCAGCAGCTCCGTCGAGCACCTGAAGAATAAGTTTTGCAGCACGGTGGCCAACGATGTCATGCTGCACACGTCAGTAGGCGTCATCCGCATGTGGGCTGACGAGGGTAGCCGCAAAAGTCGCTTCCGTATCCTCTTCACCACCTTCAGAGAACGTGAGCCTGTCCTTTGCCAATGTTCTCTAAGCTTAACAACTAAACTTTTCACTCTTCCTTATAAGGACATAAATATGGCCTTTCTGCATTGACAGTAATCCTCTCCTCTATGTTCCACAGCTCCATGTGAGAAAGACACTTTCTTCTGCCACAGCAACATGTGCATTAACCAGACTCTCATGTGCAATGGTATCCAGAACTGTGTCTATCCCTGGGATGAGAATGGTTGCAAAGGTATGCTAGCTGCTTAGGTTATAAAGTAGTAATAATAGATAATATGGTGCAATCCATTTGACTGGACTGTGGTGAATGTGTTCCTCAATGTTGATGCCCCCCCCCCACACAAACAAACAGTTAAATTCCTAATGTTCTTTGTGATTTAAAATTACAATTCATTCATACATTTATGGCTTTATTCGACGATCAATCTAAAAGGATAAACCTTAACACACTGCTAAAAGGATAGAGCAACGTTCCACCAGTATTGGTTGAAGTATATAAGAGACAATTGCATTACTTTCTACTGAGTGTAAGTTTACAGAAAGGACTAAAATATCAGGAAAATCAGGAAGCGGTTTCTGTTTATGCACCGATGTGGACCAAAAAAACCGCTCGAAAGCTATCTGTTTTAACGTGGGCTAAAGTTAACTGACATTCAATACAAGGGTCACTATTTCTTGGTGATTTGACTCAGAGGGGCTTAAATACTTTGTGATTGGACAAAACCACCCACACTCATTAATTATGCGTGTGTTTCTTTGTCTTTTTCCAAGAAAAAAAACATCACTCTCAGGGCTCGGAGATGAATAATAAGGATTAATTGGATAAATTTGAAACTTTATTTACTGTTCCGGTGAAGGCATATTGTTGCCTGCAAAGAAAATGGAACTCTTTCTTGACATATTGAACATTCAATCCCAAGTGGCTATCATTTAAAAGCTCCGAATGATTTTTATTTATAAGCAAGCAGCTTTGACTGAAAGGCTTCATCCAAATCAGTGTCGATCATTTGTAGCAACTCATAATGTGATAACAAAGCATAATGCAATAAGTATTACATAATTAACCTAATATAATGTTCATAATGTAATAATTTTCTCAAAAACGTAAGAAAATGTTGCTCATAATGTCCTTTTAAAAAAAAAAAAAAATCAATCATAAATGCATTGATACGCCTTTACAGTACATTACATTTGAATTATTATTTAAATTAAATTATTATGTAAATTATTATTAAAACGTCATTATTATATTATGAGTTGCTATTTCATTTAAAGAAACATCACAACTAACATTATTATTATTATTATTATTATTATTATTATTATTATTATTATTGTTATTATTAACTGGCACTCTGTCCAGGGTGTAACCCCGCCTTGTGCCCGATGCCTCCTGGGATAGGCTCCATGTTCCCCGTGACCCTGATAAAGGAGTAAGCGGTGGAAGATGGAAGGGGCGTCTGTGGCTCAGTCGGTAGAGTGGGTTGTCCACTAATCCACTAATCACAGGGTTGGTGGTTCGAATCCCGGCCCGGATGACTCCACATGCCGAAGTGTCCTTGGGCAAGACACTGAACCCTAAGTTGCTCCTGATGGCAAGCTAGCACCTTGCATGCAGCTCTGCTACCAGTGTGTGAATGGGTGAACAGTGTAAAGCGCTTTGGATAAAAGCGCTATATAAGTGTGCCATATACCATTTAAGATGGATGGATATTATTATTATTATTAGCCTATTATCTTGTCAAAAAATTGCACTTAAAAAGATCGTCCGTTGCTTGGAAGGAGTCTGTGTTGAAATAAATCTGCAATGTACCTCCGGATGTTCTACCAGTCTGTTGTTGCCAGTGTCCTCTTCTATGCTGTAGTATGCTGGGGAGGAAGCACTAAGAAGAAGGATGCTGGGCGACTAGACAGACTGGTAAGGAAAGCTGGCTCTGTTGTGGGAGCTGAACTGGAGTGTATCACTTCAGTGTCAGACAAAAGGACACTGAACAAAATGATCAACATTTTAGACAATGACTGTCATCCACTGCACAACGTTATCGTGAAGCGAAAGAGCTTGACCAGTTGGAGGCTACGCTCACTGCCATGCTCAACTGACAGGCTGAGGAAGTCTTTTGTACCTAGGGCCATACAACTTTTGAACGCTTCA
>JAFFST010047754.1:86627-103801 GCA_022414735.1 Noturus placidus
TATATATATATATTAGTGCCATAAATCTAGTTTAATTAAAGAAGTTAGTCGCTGATTTAAGCAAGCAGAGGTCAGAGGTCATCTGCAATGTCTGACTTGAGAGTAGAGATTGAGAGAGAGCCAGTTCAGGGAGAAACTAACCGCAGCAGAGTTAAAAACCGTGTCGGATTGGTTGCTACTTGTGCACTCGGAGGCTCATTAGTCGCTTTATACGCTGTAGCTGGACCTTTCATTGCTCCGGCGCTGAGGAGAACCTGTCTCCCGTTCGTCCCTGCTACAAACACTCAGGTCAAAAACGTCCTCAGAGCATTGCAATCAAGATCTGGGACTCTTGTGGACATTGGAAGTGGCGATGGACGGATCGTGAGTCATTTCCCATTTCATTTATATTGAAGTGACAGCTTTGGAGCTGAAGAACTTCTGGACTTGACTCACAGACAATAAGAGCACAGCACAGAAGCTCATGTACACCAAACAGTGCAGAATGAAGGAGAAAAAAAGTGGCACGTTTTAAAATGTATAATTAACCGTTTTTAACTTTGCTCTTTTAAAGGTTGACCCAAATCCCTGCGAAATCATGCTATAATATCCCTACGAAGTGATGAAGAGCGTCTGTATAGGGACGTTGTGAAGTTCTCTGTCCGATCCCGGGTCTTAGAACTAGAATTTGGACCCTGCACTGGCTGATTTGCTCTCGTCCGAGCTTCGAGAAGAAGTCACACCGACATCATGGTTCAGTGAAAGCGTCTTAGTGACATATGATTATAGAAAGCATAGTGTGTGTGTGTGTGTGTATATATATATATATATATATAAGTGTGCAGGTCATATAATTAGAATATCAACAAAAAGTTGATTTATTTCAGTAATTCCATTCAAAAAGGGAAACTAGTATAATGTAAACATTCATTACACACAGACTGATATATTTCATTCCTTTTCATTTTGATGATTATAACTGACAACTAATAAAAACCCCAAAATCCGTATCTCAGAAAATTAGAATATTACTTAAGACCAATACAAAAAAAGGATTTTTAGAAATGTTGGCCAACTGAAAAGTATGAAGATGAAAAGTATGAGCATGTACAGCACTCAATACTTAGTTGGGGCTCCTTTTGCCTGAATTACTGCAGCAATGCGGCGTGGCATGGAGTCAATCAGTCTGTGGCACTGCTCAGGTGTTATGAGAGCCCAGGTTGCTCTGATAGTGGCCTTCAGCTCTTCTGCATTGTTGGATCTTGTGTATCCCTCAATTTACATTTATTCACTTAGCAGAAGCTTTTATCCAGAGCGACTTACAAATGAGAGATACAAGCAAAGCGATATATCAAGCAGAGAACAATACAAGTAGTGCTACTATACAAGATCTATTAATTGAGTTCTAGAAGAAGCAAAGTGCACAGAGTTGAGGTGTAAGTGCAAATTTTTTTTTCTTTCTGAGGTGGGTCTTAAAAGAGGTGGGTCTTTAGCTGTTTTTTGAAGATGGTGAGTGAATCTGCAGTCCGGATTGAGGTTGGAAGTTCATTCCACCACTGAGGAACAGTTAGTGTGACGGTTCTGGAAAGGGACCTTGCGTCACGCTGAGTAGGAACTACTAAACGTCGGTCACTAATCGATCACAGATTGCGTGAGGGAACATAAGCCTTCAGGAGAGAGTTGAGGCAGGAGAGTGCTGTTCCAGACAAGGTCTTGTAGGTGAGCATTTGATGCGGGCGACTATAGGAAGCCAGTTGATGGAGATGAAGAGGGGTGTGACATGGATTTGGTGTGAAAATAAATTCTCACACTCAGACAACCACACACACACACAATCAATTCATAATGTAATGTAAAGATGTAATTATTAATAATAAGGGATATATATTCAATAGTCTATATTTTTAATGTGTTTTAAAGACAAAAGGGGGGCCTCGGTCAAATGGTAATGCCATTTGGGGGCCTTTCCCTGGAAAAGTTTGGGAACCCCTGGTCTAGTCTACCAGATAATAAGAGAAGAAGAAGAACCGAGAGAGAGTGTGAGCGAGGATGAAAGGCGGGGGGTTTAGGAATGCTTAAAATACAACGTACCAAGAACACAAAACAATTGGGTTTCCGGCACATCTTGACAAACTAGAGACCTTCATAACTGAGACGCAGAGACCGTACCTGAAACTTATCAGACGTAGGAAGAATATTTTTGCCATATGAACAGACTTTTGCCCAGAGCAGTGGCCCTAATGAACTACACTTTAGCACAGTTTAGCCTCAGACCCATCACCGTCATCAAATTAGTTTTCTGTCCTGTTTATTCTGCACAGGGTCGCAGATGCACATCTGGTGGATACAGGAAGTGAAGCATGATAGATAGCAAGTACAGTAATGAGGACTGTAACAGCAGCGCATAATTCATGACAAGCATTTTCTGTAACCTCTAAGAACATGTTTAACTACTGAAAATACCACCTAATGTGTCAGATTATTGGCACTTTGTTGAAGCTGTAAAATGATTATTCATCCTCTTACTTGCTGCCTTTCTGTCTGCCACAGGTCATAGCGGCAGCGAGGGAGGGTTTCCGGTCCGTCGGCTTCGAGCTGAATCCGTGGCTGGTGTGGTACTCCCGTTACAGAGCATGGAAACAAGGGGTTCATCGCCACACCTCTTTTTATATCTCTGACCTCTGGAAGGTAAAGCAAAGGATGAGACCATAGCACGCTTCTGTCTCATTGTGGTTCTCTCTATATATTAAAATGACAAAGCTGCAACAGACACAGATTTAACATTCTTCGAAGACACAAGAAAGAGATGTTTAGTTTTGGCTATATGTGCCCTTGATGTTGTCCAGTTGCGTGGCAAAATAGACTTTCCTTACAGTCATGTACAAACAATACATTTAAGAATTTAAGCACATGAGCTCTGAGTTCAATGGCACATCAGCATGTGGAAGACCAAGACATGCTCCTGTTAGCCGATGAATAAGTAATATCTAATCACGAAAGCTAGTTTGCGGTTAGACGTTATTTAATTAATGATTTGAGATATGAAAAACACTCTTTACTGATGCTTGCTGCCTTTTTTTGTGCAGGCCCTGATTCCAAGACTGTTTTGGCTTATGATTATTCATCATTAGGGAGAAATTGTAAACACTTCGTTTGAACAAATACTGCAGATAAACTGTTAAAATTAGGATAAAGGGTGTCATTAATAATGTTTATTTCAGATGCTAAATACAGCGTTTACATGCATGTATTGTGTCTGGTTTTTCATAGGTCAGTTTTGCACAGTACTCCAATGTCGTCATATTCGGCGTTCCACAAATGGTAAGAATAAACGGATGCTTTGGTATTGATGGTATATGGTAAAGCACTTGTATAGCGTTTTTTTAAAACCTTAGCGGTACTAAAAATCGCTTTACACTGTGTCTCATTCACCCATTCTCAAACACACACCAATGGTAGTAGAGCTTCCATGCAAGGCGCTAGGTGGCCATCAGGAGCAACTTGAGGTTCATTTTTCGGCATGTGGAGTCACGTATCGAACCGCCAAGCCTACAATTAGTGGACAACCCGCTCAACCCGAGCCACAGCCACCCCATATTGCTCAGATTTGTCAGCTGTTAAAAATAAGTGACATTATTTAAAAAAAACAAAACGGGGTAGTGGTAGCTTCATGGTTAAGGCTCTGGATTACTGATCAGAAGGTCAGGGGTTCAAGTCCAAGCACTGCCAAGCTGCTACTTTCTGCTCCAGGGGCGCCTTATCATGGCTGATGACCCCAACCTCCTAACATGCTGGGATTTGCAAAGAAAAATGAATTTAACTGTGCTGTAATGTATATGTGACCAATAAAGATTCATTATTATTATTATAATTCATTATATTCATAATCCCATCAGTGGTTAAGCTCAAATCCAATGAAAACTGAATATTTTCTATGGAGTCAGAGAAGTATTGGTTATCTTAGTCCTGTCTGCGTTTCTGTTTGTTTGTACAGATGGCAACATAGCAGACCAATTTGCATCACAAATACTAGTCAGTTATGCTCTTTTAGCAAAATGTAGTGATTAGATATGCGTGCGTGGAGCCGATCAGAATCGCTCCTTTCCACTGTCAAACTGGGGCACTGAGGAATTGCAGCCTTGCTGAGACTAAGAGAGAAGAGTGATTGTAATTATAATCCCGGTCTGACTGTAATTATGATTGTGGACCCACAGATGGAGCAGCTGGAAGCTAAGCTTCAGAAGGAGCTTCAGTCCTCAGCCCGAGTGGTGGCCTGCCGTTTCCCCTTCCCCACATGGACTCCTGATCATGTGACTGGAGAGGGAATTGACACCGTGTGGGTATACGATGCCAAGACTTTCAAATCTCACACGACGACAGCAAAGCTGCTACACGACGACAGCAAAGCTGCTAAACCACAGTGAAGACGAGAATCTTTTATGACGAAGTCAAACATGTATTAAAGGAAAAAGACTGTTTCAAACATCCTACTGTAAAGAACGGAAATAAAAATACGTCCTTCTTGTCTCTACACTGTTGTCATATATATATATATATGTATACGTGTGTGTGTGTATACGTATGTGTATATATGTATGTGTGTATTTATATATGTGTGTGTGTGTGTGTCTATATATATACAGTATATATATATATACACACGTGTGTGTGTATATATATATATATATATATATATATATACTGTGTATGTGTATATATATATATATATATATATATATATATATAGACAGATAGATATAATGTATATGTGTTATTACTATTGAAATAGACACTACACATAATCAAAATAAGTTTTCTGTGAGGAGAAGTTTAGCCATTTGGGAAAGAGTTCCCAGGGTCAGAACTTTGTAACGGTCAAAGGTAAACGTGCAAGCAAGTTTTCCGACATGGGAAAGTTTTCAGGATGGAAGGCTTTGTGGTTTCTCTAAAGTTTTGTGAAAAAATAAGTACACACCATGGAAATTATTGGCTTTTTGATTTGAACTTTTACTTTTGTGATATATTTGAACAAACCCACAAGGAAAATTAACTGTTTAAACCATTTATCCAACAGAAATATCAATACATGTGATATTCGTCTGTGGAAAAAGCCCAGAGGTGCTATACATATTGTTCTACTGAATACCAGTATAGCACTCTTGCTAGGGTGATATTTCTTAGTTAAGCCATATCATGCTCACAAGAGTGCAGTTATACCTAATATACCTAGAATGTTTCACAAGCTTAATTTTCATTATTTTTGCTCGATATAAAGAGCACTGGTCCACAAAATCCGTTGTACAGTGGCTTAGTGGGTAGCACGATCGCCTCACGGGTCCAGGGTTTGAGTCCCACCGAACCTGTGCGGAGTTTGCATGTTCTCCCCGTGCTGCAGGGTACTCCGGTTTCCTCCCCCAGTCCAAAGACATGCATGTTAGGCTGATTGGTCTAAAGTGTCCGTAGTGTATGAATGTGTGTGAGTGTGTATGTGATTGTGCCCTGCGATGGACTGGCACCCTGTCCAGGGTGTACCCCGCCTTGTGTCCGATGCCTCCTGGAATAGGCTCCAGGTTCCCCATGACCCTGATAAAGGAGTAAGTGGTAGAGGATGGATGATGGACTCGCTGTTGGCAGAGCTGTAAGTAAGGGACCGTGGGGAAGTGCAAGTTTTCTTCGTTTTTGCTATAACGAAGTGTAATAGTATTTTTGTCGAAGGGCATATAGGCATGAAACCAGTGTCATTCAGTAGAGGGAGACAGTGGACAACTTTCACGCACCTCTCTTTTTCCCCTACTGGCTTGATACAGAACTGCATGTCCAAAAATAATCACCTTTTTGTATTAACTTTGTTCATCAGGGAGATAAAGACCGATGTTCTTCAATAGAGGAAGACAGTGGACATATTTCACAACCTCTCTTTTCACCCCTACTGGTGGAAAAGGGAACTGCATGTCCAAAATTAATGACATTTTTGTAATAGCCTTGTCCTTCAGGACAAATATTGAAAAGGATTGTGAAACATTATGAGCTTTGCCCTTTTACTGGCAATACTGCTTAGATTTTTTTGGGGGGCAAGTCGTTTTGGAGTTATTGCCATTAATCTCCGAATATGTGACGAATACCGAAAGCACCAAGTGACAATAAAACTAGTCCAGTGTTGTATATATTCAAGCTTTCCAAAGCCTTCCAACAGCTTTCTGTGAGGAATCGATCGAAATTTAACGTAATCATATAAATTTGCTTTAATTGTTTCTAGTGAATTTGTGGGAGAAGTGTTGTAATGATGTCCGATTCGTGAGTGAATCGTTTGTTTGAGTCGGTTCATTTCAATGAATTGGAGAATCCCTTTGATAAAACCTGCCTGAATGATTCATTCGCGAATAGAACCGATTTGATTCTCGAGTTCAGCTCACTGATTCCATGATCCTGCCAATGTTTAGCTCATTTCCACATTTCTTTCTGGAGCTGCTGGTGTGTGACACTTATTATTTACTCAGGAAAAATAATAATAATAATAATAATAATAATAATAATAATAATAACAATAATAATAACATTAATTTGACCTATCCCCTCTGTGCCAGAAACAAACACTGTGTCAAAAATAACCAATCATGCCTTGACTGAAAAAGATCTGAGACAAGGGCCTGAAGGTAAAAACAAGCTTTTACGATGTTTGCATTTATTGAATTTTAATTTAATTATTTAAATGGGCGGCTGTGGCTCAGTCGGTAGAGCGGGTTGTCCACTAATCCACTAATCGTAGGGTTGGTGGTTGGAATCCCAGCCCGGGTGATCCCATGCCGAAGTGTCCTTGGGCAAGACACTGAACCCTAAGTTGCCCCCGATGGCAAGCTAGCACCTTGCATGCAGCTCTGCTACCATTGGTGTGTGAGTGTGTCTCATTTGTAAGTCGCTTTGGATAAAAGCATCTGCTAAATGAATAAATGTAAATGTAAATGGTGTTAATGTGCAAAAGCTCATGTGATATATGTGAAAGGATTTGTTAATTTGCTAATGTAATGAATACGGGGTAGTTATCTTAATTTACCCCTGGGTGATCTGGTTTCCTCACCCAGTCCAAAGACATGCATTATAGGCTGATTGGCGTCTCTAAATTTTCTGGGGTGTGTGATTGTATCAGAATCAAACCCGGACCCTGTAGTTGTGAAGCAGCAGTTATGCCACTAGGAATACACAAATTCATGAGCATGTTGTCCATGCATAAATGAATGTAATCAGTTACAGTTTCTGTAGTCTCAGTCAGTACGTTTACATGGACAACAATAATACAATATTAACCCGATTAAGACGATACTCTGATTAAGAAACTACCATGTAAACACCGATTATTGATTACTTTAATCCGGCTAATGTCATACTCGAAGTAAACACAAATCGAGCCACAGAAATTTTGGGATTCTGTTCTGTGGAGTGTTGAAATAAAATTTTAATGTTTTGGCACGGAAAGAATGTAGAAAGAACACTCTGTCTACAGTCAAGCATGGTGGTGCCTCAGTGATGCTCTGGGGCTGCTTTGCATCCTCTGGCACTGGAAACCTGCAGCCTGTGGAAGGCAAGCTGGATTTATTGAAGTATCAGGAAATCCTAGGAGAATTGACTCCCAGTGAAATCTCACATTGATTATAAAATTAACTTATAAAGCACTATTATTAACTTATAAAGCACTAAATTGTCTCGCGCCACAGTATCTAAGCGACCTTTTGGTTTTCTATGATCCACCACGCCTACTTAGATCAAAAGATGCAGGCTAATTGACAGTACCTTGAAGGCTACAGCAGGGGGAACAGCTTTCTCTTATAGAGCTCCACAGTTATGGAACAGTCTTAGTGTTCTGGACTCAGACACAGTCTCGGTGTTTAAGTCTAGGATTAAAACATATGTTTTTACTCAAGCCTACCCTGACTAGACTTTGTTACGCTAAGCACAGTCCGAATAATCTTTTCCCTCCCTCTCTCCTTCTGTCGAGCCACACACGATTTTATGGAGATCCTGATCCTTTCTGCTCTCCGGACCTGCCGGATCCGTTTCGGATGTCCTACCTCTGGATGGAGCTCTCATCTACCCCCATTCCAGATTGCTGGGTCTATGGCTGCTTCTAAGGCCAAACAGACTTCATATAAATCCATAATGAACTTTTTCACACTATCTGTTGTGACCCAGATGATGACGGGTTCTCTTCTGAGTCTGGTTCCTCTCAAGGTTTCTTCCTCTAAAACATCTTAGGGAGTTTTTCCTTACCACCGTCGCCACCTGGCTTGCTGAATTGAGATAAATTTGCACATTTAAAATCTGTGTTTATATGTTTCTGTAAAGCTGCTTTGAGACAACTGTAAAAAGCACTATATGTACAAATAAAAATTGAAACCTTGCCACCCTGTGTATACAGTCAGAAGAGTGAAACTCACGGAGCTGGCAACCCCGCCCTACTCCTGCGTCATCCCTCCGTCACGTGTGGTGTGTTACAGAAAAAAGTGTACGTGTAAACCCATAGAGGCCGCTGCTCGGCTCGGAGCTGTCTGTCGCACGGTGATGGATGGACGCAGTACCGTGTTGTCGAGTTGTGTTAGGAAGCCTGACATCTTACTGAACACGCAGTCCGCCTGTATCTGAGGACTGGTGTTCCGCGGAGCTCGTGGCTGCTGCTGCTCCTCTTTGGACATGTTTGTCTCTAAATGTTAGCGGATTTGTGCTCAGACTGCGAGCAGAGGCTGCTGAACGGTGTTATGTGTTGACTGAAGGAGAACAGTGCGTCACTGCTAGCTACAAGATGGACACTGCAGAAGAAGGTAAAGGTTTCCTGCTGCTCGTCGTTAAAGCGTCCTGTTTGCGACATACCGAAAAGCACAGGGCCTACTAATGTGTGTGCGCGCGCTCGACTATGTGCGGCCCTCTAGTTTAGCTAGGATAGCTGGGCTCACTAGCACTCAAGGAAGCCTGGTCATGCAGCATTGACCGATTAGCTTTCAAGCTAACTAGCTAGCTAGTCAGTCAAGCCGTAAACCTGTCATGCGGCTAACCAAGTTTATGTCCTTTGATAATATTTATAAATAAAGGCGGCGGGTAATGAAGTTAGCTTGTTAGCTGAGTAGACATGTTGGCGACAGTTGAGCTGGGGAAAAAAAAAAAGTAACTGTCGTGAATGAAGTTGGGTAAATGTGCTTTAGTTGCTAGGTTACGATACGAGGTGTTACTATGGAAACGATAACGTATTCGAGCAGAAACCTCTCGTTTGCGCGTTACGATCAGAGCTGCTGTTCGGAGCGAATCAATCAACAGCTTCTGACCAATCAGATTTGAAGATTCGTCAGCCATCTTTACTCGCAGTCGAGCTAGTGCACAGATGCGTTTACACCTTCGACCAGTCGGGGCATGTGTACACAGGTTGGATTGGGGTTCCTCCCCCCCATCATGTTCGATCATTACTGATAAGCAAATTCATCATTTAGCATCTCCAGGGTCCGGGGTTCGAGTCCCGCCAGGGTCCGGGGTTCGAGTCCCGCCAGGGTCCGGGTCCCGCCAGGGCCATGTGTGGGCGGAGTTTGCATGTTCTCCCAGTGTGTCGGGGGTTTCCTCCGGGTACTCCGGTTTCCTCCCCGGTCCAAAGACATGCATGGTAGTCTGATGGGCGTGTCTAAAGTGTCCGTAGTGTATGAATGTGTGTGTGATTGTGCCCTGTGATGGACTGGCACCCTGTCCAGGGTGTACCCCACCTTGTGCCCGATGCCTCCTGGGATAGACTCCTGTGACCCTGAAAAGGAGTAAGCGGTTGAAGATGGATGGATCATTTAGCACTTAAGTGACTCACGTCAACACGCGTCTAATTGCCTTATCAATCCCAACCGTACTAAAAAAACAGATTTTAGTCATGGGGAGTACTGAACCTGAGACTCCCTGTAGGAGGCGGTCTGAATTCGATTCTCATGAATGTGAACGCAACTCGTACTCGGGTCTGCAAACCGGTGTAGGGCTGTACGCCGCTTGAAATGAGATTTGTTGGTGATCGCTCTAATCATAACTCGTGTCTTGCGCATGTAGGCAGCTGCAGTATTATAAAATACAGAATTTAACATCACAATGGCTGATAAGAATGACTACAAAGCCAGCAAAGCTTGCTGTTCAGTCTCCGCGTTGTTGATCAAGGTAGCGTAACAGTCATATGGTAGGGGCTCAGGAAAGAATACACAATGATCCAGAAGACCCAGTCAGGGGGCGAATGTCGGTGAAGCCACGTCTTCTTTTTTTTTTTTTTTTTTAAAGTCTTCGTTTTGGTCTGTTGACACTGAAGTGCGAGCCGCGAGTTTTCAAACTAAAACGGGGTCTTCTGCGTTATGAGGGTCGAAAATGCCAGAGTAGTGTAGATGACAGGCTTAGCGACAGTTATGCGTCTTAAAACAAATATGCACTTGTGTAAACAGGGCCTGAAACCAGACCAACGAACGCTGCGCGGGAGCTGGGAACAATCGCGCGTAGTTTCGAATTCGGACTCTGACCTTAATGCATACTTGTCCTTTCTGCAACCACAATGATGCTGGTAATAAGTCGCCATTTTCAGTCTAGCGCATTTTGGAGGGGACGGAGGGTGATGTAAGCACGGGAATCTGATATGTGCGAACATGTGAGCAGTCAGGACAGGAAAACAAAAATCAAAGAAACAAAAAAACCCTAAGCTCTAAACACAGCGTCCACAAAATAATCAGTCATATTTGACAGCTAAAGAAAGGATCATCTCCAGTAAGAATAAATAAATAAATCGGAACAGAAGTGTGTTAGTGTTTCTGCTGCTGTTTAATTCACTGGTCTGCTCTGGTCTGCAGCTGATATATGTCGCGTGTGTCGCTCTGAGGGAACTCAGGACAAACCCCTCTACCATCCGTGTGTCTGCACTGGAAGTATTAAATTCATTCACCAAGAATGGTAAGTACTGTGAGTTTAAGGTTTAAGTAGGGAGGTCATGCATTTTTAAGGTCATGTTTTCAGGACGCACGATCATCCTAGTGCTTATTCTGTGTCCACGAGGAAGCATCACCCGAAATGTTTTCGCACTCAAAGCCTGGGACATTATTTGCATACGTGTACCGATAATGTTCAGGTTTTTCATTGTACAGACTGCTGTTTTTATCAGCAAGCGAGTCTTGTACTGGGATTCGTTTTGGGCAGATTTTTAGTTCCGATCACGAACGTCAGACAATCTCTTCATAGTTGAAATCTCTCCTGTCCTTTTTCTTTTTTGACTCTAGGTTTTTCTTCCTGTTGCCTCATTTTACACATTTCAAATCGTGTGCCTTGAACGCCATTGGCGTAGATTTTGTTCGCACAGAGTCATTTCCTGGGATTTAAGCGATACCTTGCATTCAAAACTAACTCCTGACGATGACTTTGCTTCGAATTCCTCCATCAGTTTGGTCTTCGGCTGTGCTTTAAATCCGTATACTCCGTTTACACGGAGAGTACACCTGTAAAACGTTAATCCCCCAATAAAAAGTGCAATACAAAGAAAGTTTTGCGGGTTAGCATGCTTGCCTCGCACCTCTGGAGCTGGGGGTTCGAATCCTGCCTCGAGTTCCTATGTTCTCCTCATGACTTGGAGGTTTCTTCCCCCAGTCCAAAAGACATGCTTTAGCATTTCCAAATTGTCCGTAGTGTGTAATTATGATTGTGCCCTTTCCCGGGTGTCCCCCACCTGAGTCCCCTCGGATACGCTCCAGGCTCCCTGTGGCCCAGTGTAGGATAAGCAGTATGGAAAATGGATGGATTGATGGATAATCCAATAAACGTCCATGCCACACTATATGGAGTGTTGTAAAATGGTGTAATGGCTTTGGTGTGTGTTAGTGTTTTTGGAGCAGGTCACTGACTGATCTTTATTGGTGCTGTAATTAAAGGTGGCCATAGTACAGTCACTTCCAAAATGCCTTGAGTTATATATATCGTATGATTATTTACTAGCACACGGCTGCAGGGTCACCAGGTTCTGCATCAGCACGTAACAATACTGTGACCCAGAATGCATCTTTGGTGGGGTGTTTCGACTGCCAAACTGATCCGTGTATAACCGAGTCCACGTGGTTCGCCGCACAGCAGAACTCCGATAACCTTAAGGTCAACTTTTTAGAGTAAAAGATCTGGGAGGTAGAACACAAAAATCCGATAAACAATAATTGTTCATGTTCTTTCCTTTTGATCTGCCGTTTAAATGTTAACCACGTGACAGAGTGCAAAACATTTTGTCCCAGTGCTTTCAGAGTATATTGTATACATATGTATATTGATTCTTATTGAATGACCATAATAATGTAGTAATGCACTTGTTTTTGTCCTCTTTAGTTGCCAGTACAGTGGAGATGAATTAAGGTTATTGATAATTAGTGTGACTAGTTACAAGACAGTGGGATCTGGTAGTTCTTGGGGCGAGTCTGAGTCTATTAATGATGAACGGGTTGTGATGACACGCAGGGTGTTATGATCTCCGAAGACCAGCAGTATCAACTCTATCCTACGCAGCAATCACTGACAAGGATCTGGAAACGAGTGCTGTGTGCGTGCGCAAAACACATGGAATTTCCTCTTTTCCAGCTTTAGCTTTATTCCAAGTGAAAATGTAGATTGTTTTTGTTTGTTTGTTTGTTTTTGTTTGTTTGTGGTCCTGTCGTGTCGAAAGGAAGAAGAGGGTTGAAAAAAAGCAAGAAGCTTTACTCCATGTGGTCATTCTCACTGTGTTCTGTCCCTTTTCCTGTGTTTTCCCAGCTTGGTGCAATGGCTGAAACACAGCAGAAAAGAGTATTGCGAATTATGCAAGCACAGATTTGCTTTCACGCCAAGTAAGTAAATCACTCTTGTTTTTCATTCTATGCGGGAAGGAAGCACTTTGATGGGGGTTGATATGGTTACAGAGGCCTTAAATGTGGGCCTTTCGGCATCACAGTATTGTCTGCCTCAGTGTTAGAAAGAACCACGTGACCGCAAAACACCACACTAGTTGTTGTCCTTTTCAGAGGTACAGCAAATGGTAAATGACACCCTAAGTCATGTGATTCTCTTGGACTAATGACCCCTCTGCGGTGGTATTTGAAAGCTTGCCAGGAGAAAAAGAGCACACGTTGATGTCCGCTCATGTGGGAACTTGCGTTACGTATGGTTTACACTGCTTATGTAGTGTTGGCACATGACTGGGATCAAGAGTATCTTGACCGATTTCTAGCCAATGGCAGCTGAATACTCGCTGAAGTCAGTAACCTGTAAAACCAGTTCTAACTCCTACATCGATTTAAAACTCTTTCGCTTCCACTGCACGTACACCTCTCAGTGCGCCTAATATTGACTAATAGTGCATAAAGAGAACGTAGGCCAAAACGTAATCAGAAACATGATCCGACCTAGGTAGGAAATACGACGTCCACAGCGAAGTGGTTAGCACCTGTCTTTCTCAGTGTAATGTTTATTTCAAACACATTTTAGCCAAACTAAAAAGACTTGTTTTACAATCCATCTCCTGCGCTGTCTGTATGCATGTGGTCTGCTTGGGCTATCGTGCAACGATGGCTGTTTCCATTCATGCATTTTTATGCAGATAAGCATAAAACAAGCACTTAAACTAAAGTACAATGGAAACACATTTACCGAGTGAATTCCTCGATACGTATTCAGAAAGAAAGAAAAAAAAAACTCACGTGAGTTTGCCTCAACAAAACATGAAAATCTTAAATAAAAATGTAAATCTAAGAGAAACATATTTACATTTCACTGTGAAATCAATGCTATATGTGTCAATGTAGCTAGGGTTATGAATTTCTTTTAGAATTGTGACTTGTTGAGTATGTATGTTGTAAACCGTGTCCTTTCTCTGTCTCTCACTGACAGTTTACTCTCCAGACATGCCTTCACGACTTCCGGTACAGGACATTTTCGCAGGTCTGGTGACCAGTATCGGCACAGCCATACGATACTGGTTCCATTATACGCTGGTGGCCTTTGCCTGGCTTGGAGTTGTACCTTTGACAGCATGTAAGTTTTGTTTTTTGTTATTTTCTTCCCCAGACGTTACAGAGAATACAAGTCTAGTTTCAGAAGTCTGTTGTATCGCTTGTTATACGATGAAAAGAAAAGCTGTTTCTGTTCTCTTATAGGTCGAATCTATAAGTGTTTGTTTACTGGTTCTGTAAGCTCCCTCCTGACGCTGCCGTTAGATATGCTTTCCACGTAAGTACCTGGAAAAACTGTTTTTAAAACAAAACGGGTATTGGAAAACCATATGAGGGGGGGGTCTATATCCTATTCTGTGTATATACACTGACGTTTCTAGTTTCTCATGTGTCACTTTTCTGTTTGACTGAACGTGTGTAGGGATAACCTGCTGGCGGACTGTCTGCAGGGTTGCTTCGTGGTGACCTGCACGCTGTGCGCCTTTATAAGCCTGGTGTGGTTACGGGAGCAGATTGTTCACGGTGGAGCTCCACTGTGGCTGGAGCAGAACCAACAGCAACCTGCCAACGTGGCAGGGCAGCCTAATGAGGTAGCACACTCTCTCCCTCTTTCTCTCTCTCTCTCTCTCTCTCTCTCTCTCTCTCTCACACACACATGGATGCACACTAAAAGCTGATTCAATCACAGAGGTGTGTTCTGGGAGAGTTTGTTCATGCAGGAAACTTCTGACCTGATTTCACGTCTGTGAAACGTTCTGGCAGTTGATTTCCTTGAGAGACGAATTCCATGGTGTGCACCGTGACCACCTTTTTGTTTATTTGTTTTTCCTGTTCTCTGCATTATCATCATTTGGATCTGAGCAGCCCGATGTTCGGTGTCAGCCGGGAAGCCCTTATATTATACCCATTTGCGTTTGTGTAAATTAGGTGTGTTAAATTTGGAATTTGCACCTTCTGCTCTCTCACTGTGCAATACCAGAAGCTGATTTCATAAAGCGAATTATTTATTAATGAACCACTCCACCCTTAATGAACATACGAATACTTCCAGGTGTCATGTGCTTTTTACACTTCCTGTGTGCTCTTGGGTAGGCTCCAGCTGCGGGTAACGGAGGTGTGGAGAATCAGCCTGCGCCGGCCCAAGTTGATCCCCCTGCGGAGAACGCGGAAGCAGCCGAGGCGCTCGACCCCCAGCCGGACCAAGCCGAGGAGCTGGAGCTGGACAACGAGGACGACGAGGAGGCAGGCGCCGAGGACGCAGCTGACGCCAATAATGGTGCACAAGGTACTTAACTGCTTAGCACAGCATGAAGGAAAAAGAAGGTGGAAATAATCTGCAACTAGCCAGAGGAGGGAAAAAAAACCACACTCTTTTGTAATGATGTAATTACAAGCCTTGTAATAAAAAACACACAAAAAAATTTAAACAGGAAGACCGTGACAAGAGTAGTGCTGAACATAAATATGCAGATGAAAATTCCTTTACAGTTGAGCTTGAGTCACATTCTCTTATATTTATAGCGCTGTCGAATTCTCAATTCTGATTGGTCAGAAAGTGTTGATGAATTTTTTATAACTGCAGCGAGCTGTAATTCAAATCACAGGTTAATATTAATGCGCTCGTTCTATCACGTTATCGTTTCTATAGCAACAGCTCATTCATAGGGGTTTGTATGGCAGGCGCTCCACATAACATAATCTTGACAATAAACTATTTGAAACTGTATTGTTATTAAGAAAGATTTCTGACCATTAATATGGTGAAGTTTTTAATAAGGAGATTTTTGCTTAACTTTTAAGTATCGGATATCACGGTAACATGACAACGTGCCTTTTTTTTTTTATGCGTCTGCCATGCCGTGTAACGGATCTCTCTCCGAGCGCCAGCAGATGAACCGATGAGATTTTGGAATTGATCCAAACCAGGGCAAGGTCAAATGTCTGAAATCATTTTATTTTAAGGGTGTTCCAGGCATACAGATTAGTAATAAGTGGGACGAGACTTGCTGTTGGTGTTGTGCGTGCTATAATTAAGTGTAATTGCAAATGGTGAAAAAGTATGACGTCATTGATTTAATAAAGTGAATAAAGAATCATTGTGATCTTTTACTGGCGAATAATCACAGCATAGATCATTTTTAACAGCATACTGTGGTTTTTTTTTTCCCAACATCCTTTTTTAATTTTGTATTTCGTACCTGTTTTTACGTATACGTTTAGTTCACATTGAGCAGCAATAGTCGGTTTATTAAGCAGCAGCAAGAACGAAAATTTGATCAAGTTAATTTCTGAACTCTGTTCTCTATGCAACTAAAAAATAATAAAAAGTTACCGCAGATTTGGGCCAAAGCCCTCTTCGATTCACGCTTGTCGAACACGAGTACAGCTAAAAGATCTCATTTACCAACAAACATCATTGTGAAAGCCCTTGAAAAACTATTTCGTGCGATTGCAATTTCACCAATTCTATTAGTTTTCCCGCACAAAAAACCCCGCAGCACAATCAAGCAACGATCACGCGCCCCAAAAAAACCCCTTGGTGAAATCCTGTACGATCTGACTTGGAGCTGATTGTGTAAACCGCACCCAAGAATCTTTTGTGCGATCGGCACACTGTGGTGTCTCAATACATAAGCAGTGTTCTTAATCACAGGGCTTAAAACAAAGTAATGATGTTTCTAGTAGTGTCCAACAAGTCTGCATTTCTTACTCCAGGTGATGCTGTATTTATAAATCAGTATGTTCATTTTACTCAACTCCTGATGTACTTTGTGCAGATGATATGAACTGGAATGCTTTGGAATGGGACCGTGCTGCT
Source organism: Noturus placidus (assembly GCA_022414735.1). Taxonomy (NCBI): domain Eukaryota; kingdom Metazoa; phylum Chordata; class Actinopteri; order Siluriformes; family Ictaluridae; genus Noturus; species Noturus placidus. The sequence goes on from JAFFST010047754.1 coordinate 103,368, forward strand.
GAGGAGCTCACATGGGAAAGGGTGAGGCTGCTTTTCATCCTCTATGCTGTAATACAAGTCTGTTCTGGAAAAAATATTCAGTATATGTCCCCCCCCCCCCCCTTTCCTAATAGATGCTCGGACTTGATGGCTCTCTGGTTTTCCTGGTGAGTGTATAAAATTTGGCATGTTTTGTAAGTTAAGAATCTGTCAAAAGAGATGTATTTGTTAAGGTAGCTTGTATAATATGAGCATTGACACCTGTGTTGCAGGAACATGTATTCTGGGTGGTGTCTCTGAACACACTCTTCATTTTGGTGTTTGGTATGCATCACCTTAGATTCTTCTTTAAATATACTCTCTATTGTACATACAGTGGTGTGAAAAAGTGTTTGCCCCCTTCCTCATTTCCTGTTCCTTTGCATGTTTGTCACACTTAAGTGTTTCGGAACATC
>JAFFST010047754.1:139005-146505 GCA_022414735.1 Noturus placidus
GATTAGTCTACGATGAATGTAAAAACCACTGGTTTCTGGAAACAAAAAGGAACTGCTTTGCTCGGTCATCTATTTTACAACACAGCATAAAGGAATTATACATCTCAGAAGGGACATTAGCGATGAAAGACTGTGTCTCTCCAATTGTTATCAAAGCTTTGTCGAACTGCGTGGCTGTATGAAAATGAAATGTGTACAAAAAAAAAGAAGAAAAAAGTCATTTACAAACTTATTGTGTTCGAATCAGTGTTGAACGTAAACGTCATGTCAAATGTCAGCACAGTGGTGATCCGCTGGATCAGGGAAAACCACCTTTGGCACATTTTACAAAAAAAAAAAAAAAACAACCAACAAAACCCAGAGCACAGATCACTGGAAGCATAGCATGAAAGGCCAGGGTTTCCCGTCACTCAACCTTTAGAGAACAAAAAACATCTGACCACAATAAAGCTGAACATGTTAATCGGTAAACTCTTGCCAGGCAGTGTAGCACCCTGTGCGTGGAATGATGATGACGATGATGACGCTCTGTGATATCATTTTAGCTGTTCTCAAAAAATATGCTTGAGTAAACAACACTTTTCTAACCAAAGCCTAGTTTTTGTGGCGCCAAAACGACCTTCCCTACACAAGAGTTTGTAAGACTCTCCTTTCCCAAAAAAAAAAACAAAAACAATTGATATTATTAGCCCATCAGTTTCTTTTGTTTTTCTTTTTTTCTGTAATATACACAATGTAACTTGTATCTACATCTGCAATATACAACAAATACTTTACACTAGAATTAAGAAGTTAAAAAGAGGAGATACAAAATAAAGAGAACAAAAAAGATAAAAATCTCCTTGTGAAGAAAGCACTCCGTAAAAAGCGGGTCAAACGCAAACGGATGTCCTAAAAATGTGTCGGATCGGTTTCCTCACGTGACATGTTCTTGTGCTTCATGTCCCCCATCTCTTCTAGATCACAGGTACAGTCCTCCCTCACGGTTTCCCGAATTTTTCTGCGTTGTGGACCGTCTGCGTTTTTCCTTTCGCGTTCTTTCTCCAGGTTCTTTTGCGCTGCGAGAGTGTCTCCGATGATCACCGTGAACCAGTAGGTGCCTTCTATTCAAACTGAAGGTGTGTGTTGGTGAGTGAGTGAGTGAGCGAGTGAGTGAGTGTCCGGTAGTGTTCATGCACATGCGGGCTGGTTTCTGTCCGTGTGTCGACCCTCAGCCCTGCCCGCTGCCTCTACACCCAGGAGTCGGGCGAGGCGGGATAGTGACTCGTCTCGTAGTTGAGTTCGCTGTAGGGCCGAGAGGCTGAGTAGAAGTCCACGTAGTTGCCAGTGGACTTGAGGCCGAGGTGCAGGGTGCCATCTGCGGTGGCCGGGGGGCGTTGGTGCGCTTGGTCCTCATAATAATTCTCCTCGAAATTAGCTCCTGGAGGAGTCTGGAAAGGAGGGTAGGCCTCTGATGGATTACCTTGAGCGGACACCTGATAGCAGCAGGACAAGAATGAAGAACATGAGCATTTACTTTATTCTCCAAGTCTCAGGACTGGGCAAGATTTCTGGTACATGCATTTTAAAAAAAACCTTTATGGAAAGTACTAAATGGAGTTTCGTAATTTGTATTTGATGGTATTTGGGTCCACCATCTTGCCACTCAACACCAACCAGTTTCACGGTCTCTGCTGATAAACAGCATTCACGCAATATGGTGCTACCTCCACCATGCTTCACCGTGTGGACGTGTTCTCAAGGTAATGAGCAGGGCTTGTTTTTATTTTATTCTTATTTTTTTAAATCACCAAATCTTGATCGATACTTTTCCATAACATTGTACAGGACCTGTTTGGATAGATGCTTGGTCTTCACGATGCTGTTCGATCTATGGTCTTCCAGGAACAGGTGTATTCATATTTAGATGGCGTGACTGCTTTAACTTCCCACACGTGGACTCCATTCGTATAATTATGTGATGGCAATTCTTTGCATCGGATCTAATTTAACAACAATGAGTCTACATTGCACATGCAATCTCAGCTCCTGTTACTTTCCTTGTAAATAATTTTGCAGTTCCCTGGTGGACTAGTGGATCTCACGCGGCGCTCTCAACGCCATGGCCTTGGTTGGGGAACCGACCCCAGCCCCTGAAGGGTTGCATGAGCCTGCACACTCTCAGTGCTGGGCCCAAACCCGGAAAATGGGGAGGGTTGCATCAGGAATGGCATCTGGCATAAAACATGTGCCAGAACGGAAATCTACAGATGGGTGACCTGCTGTAGTGAGGAAACATTTATAAACAATATTGCAACTTTCCCCACGTCATCATTATGGGCTATTTCAGGTAGATTTATGCCCTGTAATGTCCATGTTATGTTCATTTATTTACAAAATGTAGAAAACTTCAAGGCATGTCAACACTTATACAGTACAAGGCACTCTGGCGTTAGTAATTATATGCCAGAATCCTAACTACATCTCTTTCCTCTCCACCAATAGCTGGTGTGTGGTGGGCATTCTGGTGCACTATGGCTGCCATCGCATCATCCAGGTGTATCCTACACCCTGGTGGTGGTTGAGGAGACCCCCCGCCCCCCCCCATATTATATAAAGTGCTTTGAGTGTTTAGAAGAAGCGCTATATAAATGTAACTGTAAGGTGGTACGGTTGCAAGTGTAGTTTCAGCTGGTAAGAACTGTTTACCTGGTTATGTTTGAGGTCGTCGCTGGGAGACACGTAAGCACCCCGGAACAGTGTGGCGGTTCCGCTGGAGATTTGTGCTGCACACATATGAGGACAGGTTCATTAATGTATACAAAATGTCTGCATAGGCTGGTCGTACTGTGCTTGTGCAGGAGCCGGACTCGTTGTGTCTATAATCAGGTAAACAGTCTGAGAAAGCAAGCACCTGCATGTGTTCAGGTAATGAACATACAGCAAGTAATAGTTACCGCACACGAATAATTCACATGGACATCAATATCTGATGATTCCTGCAGAAACCGCGGCTTCGCCGACGTCCAGTCTTTTAGAGGTAGGATGGAAGTTCAATGTCCCTGTGAGCGGAGAGGGAAAGGACAATACTGTATTGCCAAAGACTTGCCTGCCATGGTGTCCTTCCTGGAGGTGTGTTCGCCCTTGTTGCCATGGTAACCAGGATTAGTTCCAGTCAACTCGTAGTCCGTCTTCCTCTCCTTCAGACTCATCATGTCTCGCGGAGAGGTGGGGGCGCTCGCTTAAAACAAGCAGACAAACAAATAAAAACGAAATATATAAAAACACGTCAGCACGTTACAATACACACGTGAAGAGAACGAACCTTTTGGGATGAAAAGGTTTGAAGCGTGAGCAGATATCAGTATCTCCTCTATCAGCAGTTTCGAAATCGTATCACACTCTTACCAGTTGTTTTCGTTATGTCCCCCCCCCCCCAATCCCGACTCCTGATACGGAGCATCTGTTTAACCTCTTTTGCCAAATTTGTGTCAATAAACATTGCAGGCAAGTGACACTGACGAGGTCTGCTAGAAAATCTCATTACGCCAAGTAAAACAAAGACTACCTCCTTCACACACCTCCATCTGTATGCAAGGATCTCAGGGTAATGAAGTGAACCAACCAGCAACATAACAGTGCTAGATGAAGGTACAGATGCAATATATAACCCCACCAACCCATTCACCTGCCACTACAAACTCACCTAATCAGTGCTGAAGCAAGATAAAAAACATATTATATATACATTTAGCAGACGCTTTTATCCAAAGCGACTTACAAATGAGACACACTCACACACCAATGGTAGCAGAGCTGCATGCAAGGTGCTAGCTTGCCATCGGGGGCAACTTAGGGTTCAGTGTCTTGCCCAAGGACACTTCGGCATGGGCTCACCCGGGCCGGGATTCGAACCGGCAACCCTACGATTAGTGGATTAGTGGACAACCCGCTCTACCCACTGAGCCACAGCCGCCCTTATATACTGTATATCTTTACACTGACTTTTCTGATACAAACTGAATGGGTCATATAATGACCGTTCAATTTTCCCTTCATATTTGATCTATAGTTTGGAGTAATTGGAGTAATTATTCGGATGAAATAACTACAAAGCTAGACTATATACCCAATATAGTGTATGTTTATAGATGTAACCATCAACCCCATATGTGTTTTATATACATCCCGTTCCAGATTTAGTCTACCTTTGCAGTTCTAATAAGCTCCACTCTTCTGCAAAGGCTTTCCACTAGATGTTGGAGCGTGGCTGTGGGGATTCGCTCATTCAGCCACGAGAGCGTTAGTGATATCAGACACTGATGTTGTGTGAGGAGGTCTGGGTGCAGTCGGTGTTCCAGTTCATCCCAGAGGTGTCCAGTGGGGTTGAGGTCACAGCTCTGTGCAGGACACTCCACACCAACCTTGGCTAAACATGTCTTCATGGAGCTCGCTTTGTGCATGGAGGCATTGTCATGCTGGAACAGGTTTGAGCCTCTTCGTTCCACTGAAGAGAAAGTGTAATGCTAAAGCATACAAAGACATTCTATACAATTGTGTGCTTCCAACTGTGATGTGTCCACAAACCTTTGGCCATATAATGTATAACAGGGGTCTTCAACGTTTTCCAGGCCAAGGACCCCCAAACTGATGGCGAGATGGAGCGGGGACCCCCTAATTATATATATTGTATGAAATTGTGTTATATCAAACTGGTACCAAAACTTTCACGACCCCCATACAGTACCCCCTAGGGGTCGCGGACCCTCTGTTGAACACCTCCGATGTATAATAATCATTCGAATCAACACGATATATAATCCAGGTGATGATTCAAAATCAAATGCGTTTTTTCCCCCAACTGTATTTTCTCAGGAGGAAATGTAGGAGGACATCTGTACTTCTGTAATCCACGTAAAAAGAACAAGTTCTCAGATGATTTCAACAAAAGTAGTAATACAATTTGGCGGGACGTTTTATCGCTTTGTGTCCTTGTTACGATGATCGACGTGGTGATTCTTGGTTCAAGGGGTATAGTGGTATACAGGGTATCGGTGACCTCGAGTGACCTCTCCATGACAGATTTCCTTTCTTTTCCAGTGTCATTATTCACTTTTCACTTGATTAGCTTATTGCAGCTATTCAGAAAAAAAGACAAAAAGCTGTTAAAAGAAAATGGTTCCTGTTGCACACCTCAAAGCCTCTTTCACACTTTGTTTTAATGGAAAAGGGAGTATTCCCTAGTCACTCTGATAGCTTGCCATAGGCATATATATATATATATATATATATATATATATATATATATATATATATATATATATAAGACCTGATCGTATTGTGTAAGGTAGCGTAAGGAGAGGTGGTGATCAGCCATCTGGTGTTGATTTAAAGTCGTAGTGGCGGATAATTAAATAAAAGGTTCAGCTCACAGAAGAAACCTTTGCCGCAGTGGTATGAAGGACATAAGTACAACCCCTTGCACAGATCTCAGGACTAGGAAGTGCTACAATACAATGAGGTGTTTGCACACAGTTACATTTCTACCCTGACATCTGTCCTAGCCTGACACCTTCTCCAACTTTAAACCCAGACATGCAAACATTGCTAACAAGAAAATCCTAGCAGGCAGATGGAAACACAAGCAAACCTTGATGGATGGAACGAGATTTCTTTTATATATATATAAATATATATATATATACACAAAATGTGCACAGCCAAAAAACAAAACCACAACCCCATGACAAAATAATACAAAACCCAGCCAGTCCAATCCAATATGACGTAATAATACACAGCTGCTCCATTTTTTTAAGGAAGTGACAGTGACATCCATCAGAAGCAAAGGTGCATCTTACACATCCTGTTTCCTTAACCCTTCGGTGAATTGTCTTTTATTCACATTTTGGTCTGTCTGAAGCAGAAAAGTAGATTTCAGGTATCTCCCATATCGCTGTAGCTAATGTTCAAAAAGCATAAAACGGGCTAATTATTATTTTTTTAACTAAATATAGTTATAGTCCCCGCCTCCTCTGGAGTATACTACATCTACCAAGACAACAAACAGTGACAATAACAGCATGATATCTTTTCTTATAAAATATGTTGTAATTGTTCTCATGATATTTCATATTTTCACAGATCACAGCGTATTCACCTGTTTACTAACCGTCAGGTGACGATTACTACATTTACATTACATTTACATTAATTCATTTAGCAGACGCTTTTTATCCAAAGCGACTTACAAATGAGACACACTCACACACCAATGGTAGCAGAGCTGCATGCAAGGTGCTAGCTTGCCATCGGGGGCAACTTAGGGTTCAGTGTCTTGCCCAAGGACACTTCGGCATGGGATCACCCGGGCCGGGATTCGAACCACCGACCCTACGATTAGTGGATTAGTGGACAACCCGCTCAACCAACTGAGCCACAGCCGCCCCTATAGTGCCCCTATATACTATAGTGCTTACTTGTAAATTTACTGATCATCACGTCATCTCCTTGCCTAAGAACTGCAGCCTAAGCAACACTGAAAGATGTGAGAGCTGCCGCTTATATGCTGTCCCAAGACCGCCGAGATGAAATACAACTCGATTCAGTCATCGATTCATCATCGGCGCACACGTTATTATTTTTTTTTAAGATTGCAGCATCCTAGCTCTGAATTGTCCTGGTGAAAACATATGACAATTACATTAGGGCCGAGGTGGTCTATAGGATGCCTACATTTTTAAGCTCTGACTGAGCTGCAATTTTTTCCCATATTTAGTTGCTACAGAAAGCAATAATAAAAAAAATAATAATAAAAAAAAGAAATTGTTTCCAAGGGGAAAAAAAACCCATTTAAATACACATACCATTTAAGACTGGATTTCTCAGAGTGTGTACTCAAACGTATAAGAATGTTTTCTTCACTAGAACTCTCGCAGTGTTACCATTTATACGTGCCAATAAAATGAGCCTAGTGTGAAAAATCTGAACGTCAAAATCAATTTCTAGGTGAATAATGACCAGTCTAAAATTTGCCTAGGAGGCATAAATCAAAGCTGCTTCGAGAACTTCCTTCAGTTTATGTCTGCGATGAAAAGTGTCAAATAACCCAATGGTTATGAAAACTAGGGCAAAAACTTGCACACTTATATTTATTCATTTAGCAGACGCTTTTATCCAAAGCGACTTACAAATGAGAGCACACTCACACACCAATGGGAGCAGAGCTGCATGCAAGGTGCTAGCTTGCCATCGGGGGCAACTTAGGGTTCAGTGTCTTGCCCAAGGACACTTCGGCATGGGATCACCCGGGCCGGGATTCCAACCACCAACCCTACGATTAGTGGATTAGTGGACAACCCGCTCTACCGAGTGAGCCACAGCAGTCTCACACACTTACGTTAGTAATTCCTCCTGTGAGGCATCTTCTAAATGACTACACGCGTTCAAAATACAGTATCGCTATACTATTCGGTCGTCATTATCGCACATAACATGCTTTTCTACTGCACAGGATGGGTC
>JAFFST010047754.1:151505-164523 GCA_022414735.1 Noturus placidus
AAAGGTTCACATACTTTTGCCTCGCACAGACATGTAATACTGGATTATTTTCCTCAATAAATACATGACCAAGTATAATATTTTCGTCTCGTTTGTTTAATCGGGTTCCCTTTATCTACTTTTAGAACTTGTGTGAAAACCCGATGATGTTTTAGGTCATATTTCATGCAGAAATCTAGAAAAGGCACCACTGTAAGTGAAGTCTGGACTTGAACCGAGTCGTAAAGACGCTAGAATTGAATGTGTGGCAGAGAAAGCTGTGTGAAATATGAGCCAGGACTCTGGATGGCTAGGATTTGTGTTGGAACATTGTGAAGGCATGACTCAAGCTGTGCAAATGTTGTATGTCTGTGTCACTAGGAGTACAAGTTGACCCAGTTGGGCTGTGCTTTTGAGAGGGTGGAGTTACTCACTGGCTTTGGGGTGGGGCCTACCTTCCAGCTGCCTGCCGCCAGATTCTGTAGAGCCCCTGCAGCCCCCTCCAGCGTGTCCGGGTTGGAGCATTCCGACAGCAGCGTGAGGTATGGCTTCACTATGGACGGGTGCCAGAGCATCTGCAGCCCCTTCGGAGGATCACCAGAGTCTGGAAAAGGACCGACGCCGTCCCACTGAGAGCACAGGAAGAGCGAACCTCGTTAAACACTCAATTGTATATGAGCTACTCATATGAGAGAAGTACAGCAATTTCAGCATTTTATTAAAAGAAAGTAGTAAACAAAAGGTAAAACATATGGAAAGATTTGAAGTTAGGTGCCAATCTGCTGTGCAACAAGTTGAGCGATCCATCTGTGCAGCAAAGCAGCGGCTCGGTCATCACCCACTCATGGCAGTAAATGACTGCTCAACTCAAACGCATTTGCGTTCTGCAATTTAATTTAAAAGCTACAAGGTTGGGAGATAATGCAACCTTGGAGCTTCCCGTTGAGCCCGTGTGGCTGCGGGAGAATGTGGCCAGTGGCCCCTCTAATGCTACTTTTTTTCAGAGCCTAAATGAAATCAGCTCTCTAAAGTAAGTAATTAGCTACTGGAAGAGGGTTGATTGGCGACGCAGGCTGCCTGAATGGCAGCGCTGCTAAGTGGTGCTAATTGCTAGCAGCTGCGGCGCTCGTGCCTGTGGCCCACCTGATCGTGGCTCTTCTTTTTCTTCTTCTTCTTGCCCCAGCAACCAGAGCTCTCGGCGTCCTTCCCGCTGGCGTCGGTGCACAGCACCCCGTCCAGCTCGTCCGAGCCCAGCTGCTGCCCCTGAGACGTCTCCGCTGCTAGCCGATAGGACAGGTTCCTCAAGATACACACGCAGTTCTCTACGGTCTTTTATATATAAAAAAAAAAAAAAAACAAATAAATGGCACGAGGAAGAAAGAAATCCAGGAGAAAGATGACGGCTGGGGCTGGAATTTGCATGCGCAGCTTGCAATGGATCTACTTCGATATACACTGATGTTTAATATCATCATCATCAAAATAATTGAACGCACAATAACGGAACACACCTTATCCCTAAACGTTCAGCGTTGCCAGATATTTGTCCTCTTTGCAAAAACAATCTTGTTAATAGTTTCTTGTTGGATTGCTCCTCTGGATAGAATCCAGCCTAGAGCTAATCCTATTCTGCTGAGCACCGAGTCAGGACGACGAAAACGAGGAGACCTTGCATTGTTTGCAGGGGGGAATTTAGATCTGGCGGTCTGCTTTTTCTAATTCTCTGCCTGGTTCTTCATGTATTCCAACAATCTCAATGAGGGTGAAAGCGCTCTTAAGATGCAAGACAACTGGAGACTGAAAATAAGGAGGTGTCTTTAACTTAATCTGTGCAATTAGCATTCTCTGCTCTTAATACTGTAAGTGTTAATACAATGGTGAGGGAGGAATGCACAAACACTCTCGATGCTAATTACTACTGGAAAGAGTGCATACAAATTGAGGTTGTATCTACGCTGAAGCACTCCTCCCGGTCTCCCTCGGGATGATTTATAATTGCCTATACATCCACGTGTACGCCTCTAGTAGATCCTGAATACACTGTTCAGCCTTCTATGTGGAAGATCTCTGATTCAACCACATATCTTTTACCGGTCTTCAGGATTCGAAGAAAGACTTATGCTACCTGCTCCAACAGCTGAGTATACGGAGTGTACCTGGTAAGAAAAGTTGTGTTGTGTATTTAAATAAGAATAAAAACAAACAAACAAAAAAAAAGCAATGCTTCACACCTTGCTGTCAATCTCGCTGCTGCCCAGCGCGGCCTGAATGACGTAGAGCAGCGCGTCCGTAAGCCCCTCGCACTCTCTCATCCTGCGTCGTGCCTCCTCTCCGGCCGAGCTCACATTCCTGCAGAGCATACGTAACAGTGTTATGTGCACCTGCTTTTCAGCATCAGTGACGTGTTCGGGCACGTGTTGCAAGACACCAACAAGTAACAACAAATCCTAATTGATGAACGCACAAGCGTAATTCCTGATTTAAATACCGGAGATACACATACCCATAACCCCTCTCCCCCGTCGCGCTGGAATCAGTCATAGAAATGCTGCGTGGTATCTACAGCAATCAGAATATTTTTTTAACCTCGACTGTGCATGGTCCTGAAGGGCTCGTTAGCGTGCGGCCTACCGACACGTGCCAAACTGAAGCCTACAGAACGTCATCGTTCCTCTGGTGATAGAAAGGATCCTGCCATTCCTGCAGGTGCTGTGGCAGCAGCGCTCGACCGTTAAATATTCAATTGGGCTCCCAGAGTCTTGGTCAACCGTGAAACAGATTAATTAGCGCACGGGGCTTAGGGGAGAGCTCGGGCCAGCCAGCTCACTTCCAGCGTGACTCTGCACTTCCTCCGCCACTGTCCAGCTCCCGCGAACCTGACTGGGAGCTCTCCGTGATGGATCTGGGAGCTCTCTGTGCTACGGTCATTGATGGATTTGAATTGTTAATAAGGCTAAGGAAAGCACAAGGTTATGTGTTAAAGTATCTGATCTGTAAACCGAGCCCTGAGAAGGCACATCAATAGAAGAGGAAGCACTCTCACATGCTCCAGAATGTAAAAAAGTACACATGCCTACTACATTATAGATTATGATGCATAAAATAATGGCCCATATGGCTAAAACTACTAAACCCCCCTCCCTAAAATTGCCTCCCGAAGCCGGCAAATGTGCCGGCGGTGATCTCATTATTCTTTGTAGACAGGCTATTCTGACCACATACACAAGGGCAGCCCACATATATCAGCAGTGCAATGCCTGACAGAGTGCCAATTGATTCCTGGTGCCAGGTCTATAATTACGCTGGCCTTTATTCATCAAAGCCGCACAGAAACAAGTGCGGATTTGCGCCCGGCGAAAGTCATCCAAAGCCATCAGCGTCTGCTTCATAAAAACTGTCGTACGACATCAAAACAGTGAAAACATTTCAGCACAAATGATTAATCAGCTGCATGGAATCGAGCCCCCGGCCACTAGTCACTTATTTAAACGTCGTCCGTATACGGCGCGCCCGAGTTACACGCGTTCTGTATACTGTACATCGACTTACAACCAAAAAATGACATGTTTAAAAGCAGACTTTAAAGCAAATTTTTGAAAAAATGACCGATCACCTCTTCTGATATCAGACAGAAAGTCTATAAGGCCTGCAATCTCTCTTCCGTTTATTCACCCAGCTCAGTAATATAAACACTGCGCTGGTCTCTGATGACCTTCAAATCCTGTGGGCACACCCCACACTTCCTCTCTCTACATGACTGAAATAAAAATCACACAGTTCAACCTAAAACATGACCCTGGCTAGCATAAATGACCCCCCCAGTCCACTAGCAGACTAACAGACTCGGTTTTACTGCTCAAATGATCAGATTAAACACGTCTCCTCGCTGTCTGATCAAACGACCCAAGAGGACACCTCGACTTTGATTAACGCGAGTAAATAAAAGTTTAAATACTCATGTATACTTAATTAGTTTGTGGATTTCGACATCGTGTATTTTATTAAGTGGCACTGAGCGTTATTATTTAAGCTAATGACCTTACCGGCAGTATGCTTCAGAGTAGCCATGGAGCTAGAATATGAATATAACCGTGACAAAATCTTCATTTCTATCCAACACTGCATCACATGAATCTGATTATTCGTTCCCCAATTACAGCACTTTAGATGTAAGAGTAGACGAGTCCAAGGAGGCTGACACGGAGACACGGGGAGTTATTATTGGGTGCTGAGTGATGTTAGTTACACTTACATGTAGACACTCAAAGTGCTTTACCACCACCAGTGTGTAGGATCACCTGGATGATGCAACAGAACCCCCACTGCACACAGGCTATTAGTGGAGAGACGTAGCCGATTCAGGGATGGAGATTATTAGGGGGCCATGATAGAGAATGGCCAATGGGGGAATCCCACCAGGACACCAGGGTTATACACCTACTATTTTACGAGATTTGTCCTGGGACTTTTAACCACCTCGGTTTATCGTCTTGTCCAAAAGATGATGTTTTTACAGTATAGTGTCCCTATCACCATACTGACGCATTAGGCCACAGGGTGAGCGGCCCCTGCTGGCCCCCCTAATACTTAATACCACTTCCAGCAGTTTCCCCCAGGACGTCTTCTATCCAGGTACTGACCACTCTCAATCCTGCTTAGCTTCTGAGGGAACCCAGGTGAGAACTGCAGGTCCATATGGCTCTAGCAATAGCGTGTTCGTTATTGCACACAAACCACAATGTATATACACTGTACTTTTCGGACTATAGAGCGCACCTGAATATAAGCTGCACCCATCCATCCATCCATCTTCAACCGCTTACTCCTTTTCAGGGTCACGGGGGAACCTGGAGCCTATCCCAGGAGGCATCGGGCACAAGGCAGGGTACACCATGGACAGGGTGCCAGTCCATCGCAGGGCACAAACACACACACACAGTCATACACTACGGACACTTTAGAAACGCCAATCAGCCTAACATGCATGTCTTTGGACTGGGGGAGGAAACCGGAGTACCCGGAGGAAACCCCCGACACACGGGGAGAACATGCAAACTCCGCACACACATGGCCCTGGTGGGGCTCGAACCCTGGAACCTGGAGGTGTGAGGCGGACGTGCTAACCACTAAGCCACCGTGCGCCTCCACCCACTAAATTAAAAAAAAAGGTACATATATAGGCCGCACCTGTCTATAAGCCGCAGGTGTCCACGTTGTAACAGGAGATATTTACACAAAGTTTCTTTTTAACTTTTAAATGCTTTCCGAACAGTGCCGGTAACACAGCTGACTAAAAAAAATAAAAATACAGGAAGAGTCATTGAATGGCCATGCAGGAGAAGTCCTATCAGGAATAGTCATTGATCTGTCTTCATCTTCCTCCTGCGCACTAAAGTCGCCTTGTTCAGTGTCGGAATTGAACAGCCTCAGAATTTCTTCATCACACTTCCTCAGTCTCTCTTTCATTGTCGCTCTCAAGGTCACGTACGTCTCGAGCCAAATTCGCCCTTGAGCTTGTGCTGTCGTCTTCATCACGCAGCAGTCCAGCCTTTCCAAACCCGTTGGTGATAGTAGATGTTTTGACACCGCTCCACGCTGTTAGGATCCACTGGCAGACTCGAGCAAACGTTGCTCTTCGCATGCGGCCAGTTTTGGTAAATGATTTATCGCCTTTAACTTGAAAGCTGCATCATACGCATTTGTTCGTGTGTTTTCCGTGATGAGGGTGTGTTCATGAAACGCAACATGACTGATCTGAAGAATTTAGTGTGAGTGTCGTTTGATTTAAATTCGAACATTTTCATTGGTCCACCGTGACCTGTTCGGTAATTTCATCGGTCCGATGTGACGAGGCTAAATGTTTGGCGGCATGAAGCTCGTTAGCCCGTAAAAATCCATAAATTAGCCGCATCGTTTAAGCCGCAGTGTTCAAAGCGTGTGAAAAAAGTAGCGGCTTATACACCGGAAAATACGGTACTTTTTGTGTGTTACATTCCTGGAATGGACAAAATCCAGATCTCAAGAAGAATTCCAACCGAAGTGTCCTTGGGCAAGACACTGAACCCTAAGTTGCCCCCGATGGCAAGCTAGCACCTTGCATGCAGCTCTGCTACCATTGGTGTGTGAGTGTGTCTCATTAGTAAGTCGCTTGTAAATGTAAAAATGATATTTCTGTAAAGCTGCTTTGAGACAATGTACCATTGTAAAAAGCGCTATACAAATTGATTAATTAATTAAAGAGGCCATCAAACCCGTTAACAAATCAGAGCCACTGTCGAGTGGATGTCAAAATGTACGATGAGAACTCAATACATGGTGACATTTCCAGGATGTAAAAATTCATTTCAGTCAGGCATAATATTATTTAACATATCAATAGCTTTTAAAAAGGGGATCCTTGTACACACACACACACACACACACACACACACACTCAACAACTAATTGGACGACAATGGCTAAGCCACTAAACCAATGGCTAAGCAGCAGTACAAAGCTGCATAAGAAGATTTCTAATTACACACTACCTACATAAATCTTGTGTTGGTGCTCGGCCTATTATTAGTCATGTAGAGAAGCTACGCATTTTTGCTTGCCTGTGTCCCACTATGTTTATTACACCCTGTGTGTGTGGCTACAACAGTGTATTATTCTCGGAGGTAACTCAATATTCACTTATAGACAGTAAAAGACCCATGCAACATCTCAAAGAGTGGTTACTATAGAAACAATCACGTATTCCAATAAGCACATTAATGTAGACCTGTGACTTGAATTTGCGTTGTACAAATGATTGAAATGAACACCTTCTGACCAATCAGATTCAACAGTGTGTGTGTGTGTGTGTGTGTGTGTGTGTGACACGCTACCTGAGGCATCCGGTGGCGTTGCGGAGCACTTGTGAAGAGTGCAGGTGCAGTTTGCGCTCGTCCTGGTGCGGGGAGGAGTCCCAGCCAGAATGAGGGATGATCACGGTGTTGGTGAGCACAGCCAGAGCATCCTGGATTATAGGCATCTTCAACGCATCACACGAGGACAAGTTCCATAGCACGCCTGCACATAGCCACGCCCAAAATACCCGTGAATCAAACACGTCTTCAGCACAGAATGGCCACAAACTCACTGCTATGGGACAGACAGCTTACAGTCCACACCGAAAGTATTGGAGCGGCAAGTTCAATCCTATTGGTTTCGCTACGCACTGAAGACATTTGGGTTTGAGATCAAAAGATGTACATGACGGATCAGAGATCTAGAACATCTAGATATGTAGAACATTTACGTTTATTCGTTTAGCAGAGTCTTTTATCCAAAGCGACTTACAAATGAGGAGATACAAGCAAAGCGATGTATCAAGTGGAGAACAATACAAGTAGTGCCACTGTACAAGATGTATAATTTAGTTCTAGAGAAGAGTGCAGAGTAGAGGTGTAAGAGCCAGAGTAAGTTTCGTTTTATTTTATAAATAATGTGGGGTTGGCGTTTTAGGGGTTAGTTGAGTGTTCAGAGAAGCGGTGGGACTGTAGCTGTTTTTTGAAGATGGTGAGAGATTGAGGCTGGAAGTTCATTCCACCATTGAGGGACAGTAAGTGTGAAGATTCTGGAAAGAGACCCTGAGCCACGGTGAGTAGGCACTACTAAGTGTCGGTCGTTAATCGATGACAGATTGATTAACTTGTACGTGAGCATCAAGGCCTTGAATTTGATACGGGTGGCTACAGGAAGCCAGTGGACGGAGATGAAGAGGGGTGTGACACGGGTTCTCTTGGGCTGGTTGAAGACGTGGCGTGCTGCTGCATTCTGAATCATCTGAAGGGGTCTGATGGAGCTTCTGGGAGACCCGAGAGTACTGCGTTGCACTTGTCCAGTTTTGACATGACAAGAGTCTGGACTAGTAGTTGTGTAGCCTGTTCAGTGAGATAGGGTCCTGATTTTCTGGATGTTCTACAGAATGAAACTACAGGACCGTGCAGTTGTTGCAATGTGCTCTGTGAAGGTCAAGCTGTCATCACGAGTCACCCCAATGCCCCTGGCTGTCCTGGTTGACTTGAGCATGGTCAAGCCGAGCTGTACGGTAAGGTTGTGGTTGATTGATATCAGAGCCTTTACACAAGCATTGGGGATATCCAATACAACTATTTGGAATGTCCTGAAAACAGAACAAAACAAACGAAAACACTGGTGTACTAAGAACCAGACATGAAAGAGGTCAGCCAAGGAAAGCAGCAGTTGATGACAAAAACATTGTGAGCGCTGTGAGGAGAATTTCTCGAAATAACAGTCAGTGACCTCACCAACAACCTCCACAGAGCAGGGCTGAAAAAATATAGAGGCCAGACCACGAGATGAAAACACTCATCAGCACCAACTAAAGCCAGATTGGAATTCGCAAAGAAATACAGAGATGAACGACAAACATTCTGGAAATCAAGATTAACCTCTACCAAAGAAGGCCAAAGTGTGGAGAAAGAACGGATCCGCTCACGATCCAAAACATACGACGCATCTGTCAAGCATGGTGGAGGTAGTGTCACGGCTTGGGCTCGTATGGCTGCTTCTGGAACATTCTCACTGATCATTATTGACGATGGAACTCATGATGGTAGCAGCAGAATTCATTCAGAAGTCTACAGAAACACCCTGTCTGACAGGTTACAGAGAAATGCATCCAATAGAATTGGGAGGATCTTCATCATGCAGCAAGACAATGACCCAAAACACACTGCCAACTCGACAAGTTACATCATCAAGGCACAAATGCAGAAGGTTTCAGACTGGCCAAGTCAATCACCAGACCTTAACTCAAATGAGGAGTATTTCACCTCCTGAAGGGAGAAGCCCCACAGAACAAAACACAAAAAGAATCGGAACTGAAAGAAGCTTTGAAACAGCGTGCAACAGTTTGGTGACCGGCTTGATGCAATTAATGCGCGCAAGAGATAAGCAGCCAAATATTACGCGTTATTTACCTTGACTATCTGTTCCTATACTTTTGCTGACCTAAAAATTGTGTGGTCTGCTACCGGTATCAGGAAATGAATACTGTAAATCTGCTCTATTGTCTCATTCATCTTTTGAACTCAAACCCAAATCTCTTCAGTGTATAGCAAAAACAAAAGTACTGTCGGAGAGAGCTGTAAATGCTGTAGGGCGGCTGTGGCTCAGTCGGTAGAGCGGGTTGTCCACTAATCCACTAATCGTAGGGTTGGTGGTTCGAATCCCGGCCCGGGTGATCCCATGCCGAAGTGTCCTTGGGCAAGACACTGAACCCTAAGTTGCCCCCGATGGCAAGCTAGCACCTTGCATGCAGCTCTGCTACCATTGGTGTGTGAGTGTGTCTCATTTGTAAGTCGCTTTGGATAAAATATTCATTATAAATGTAAAATTAACACTCTTTACCTAAAAAATGTGTTTAATGCTCAAAGCACTGATTGCTTGAAAAGCCCCAGAGTTTATAAAAAGACCTCGATCAGCTAAAAATGTATATAAAAATACTTTCCTGTATCGTGTTGGAGGCAGTGCATGGATTTTAAATGAAACATGGCCCTTTTTTAAATGAAACATGGCCCTTTGGCTCAGATGCCTCCATCAATTTTAAGTGCTTTGACTGTTGCACTGAACTTGATTATTATGTTGATGGACGTGTTGATTACTGCCGGTGTTAAACCCTTAGGAAGGATGTCCTCTTATGCAGGCATTTCTTACATTTTGTGTTTGACATTTATGAAATATCTACAACATGAAAATAAAGCCCCAGTTTCTCTCATGTCCTAAAGGAGGGCTCCTGGGGACTGTCCTTTAATGAAATCCTTAAAGAACGCTTTAAGAAAAATACCTATTTCTCACACTGTGAGTTACGTACATGCATTATCAGTCAGTAATTTCCATTAACTACGCATCTGAAAGTTCCCGTGTTCAGCTACAGCAAGAAGATAATTCAATGAGAACTCATTTACAAAGTCAGGCATAAGAGCAACGAGGGATAATGACGGAAATACATGGCAGTACGTAGGACCGAGAGATTTAGCGATGGGAGATAGCGAGAGATACCCGTGAGCAGTTCTCTGATCTCCACGTCTGTGGTTTTGCGAAGCAGGCGCACCAGGGCCGGGATGCCCCCGCAGTTCTTCAGTGCGATCTTGTTATCGTCGTTGGCTTTGCCGTAGACCAAGTTCCTCAGAGCGCCACACGCGCTACGGTGCACATCGCTCATCCGGTGATCCAACAGGTCCACCAGTAGCTGGATGCCCCCCTGTCTTCGTATCTGCAGCAAACAGAACAACACAGCAAATTACGACTGCTGGTTTTTCTCCCTGACCACTTATCCATAGACTTCGATCTGCGTCTCTTTCTCTGTGCGAGTGTTTTTACGTATATCCTCAGAGTGTATTAACACCACACTCAGTACCATACCAGTGTCACAGCTGATCTATCGATTGTAATATCGATGTCGTGATGAATGAGATCAACTTTTCTCAGATATCGTTGGTATGGTGATGTATTTTTTTATTACATTATTAATAATTACAAATAAAGTACTACTGAATGGATGCCGCTGATCTGACATTTTGTAAACTTAAACGTCCTCGTCTTTGTAGGCGTTAAAGAAAAGCATCAAATCAGTTTAACAGTCGTTTTGTTTATTTTACTACGGTCTTGCAGGCAGTATGTTCACTAAATCAGATCTCGTGATATGTATCGTGTATCATAGAAATGTCTTCAAGTATCGTGATATGATATTTTTCCTAATATCGCCAAGCCGTTTTGAGTGAATGATCCTCCAGCCAAATAATATCTCCCCTGGTGATCCCGTCCGAGTGATAGATGAGGTAGAGGGGAAACTGCATAGAAACAGATGGGCGTCAATCAGTATCGACAAAAACGACCTACGGTATGGAAGGCTGACCTAATAAAATGGCCTGTGAATGTACAGCTAGCACTTAGAAATCTGAATACAACCCCAAATACGGGGCATTGCTAACCGGACGCAGATAAACCAGTCCATGTACAGTGAACTTCAGGCCTCATATTTCAGAAGCTTCCTTGTCAAATAATATTTTAAATCGACCACAGAATACAGTCTGTTGTTTTTGAACTTTCTGGAACTAAAAGGAAAAATCCCAGCATGCTGTCTGGCATATGCGGCTGTCTGCTTTACCTCTGATTTGATCTTATTGTCTCCGAAGCACAGATGCTGCAGGTAGGCTGCAGCGTTAGACTGAACAGATGGAAACTGATGTTGCAGCATTTGGATCACTTCAGGCAGCTCGGGATCCCTCCAGCCAAACTCTCTGGACAGGAACGCACACACAACACACACACACACACACACACACACACACACACACACACACACAGTCTACACCATGTGGAGGAATCCCACATCATATAATATTAAGAGCGACGTGCCATATATGCAAAACATTCCTCTGACACACACACACATTTCTCTTTTAAAGAATGTACAGCAAGAACCATCTTTTCCTCTATTCTGCATCTCAAGGTATCTTTAGCTGCTAGCTAGGCGTCTGCATCTGATTCTAGCTTTCCTTTGTGAAATGCAAATCTTTTTTGTATTTTTTTTTATTATTAAAAAAAGCCAAACAAACTGATAAGGGAATGGTTTTAAGCAACAGAACCAATTAAGCTGTGAACATGGAGTAGAATGGGTTTCGGGTAACACAATCAAGACACATAAGACATGTGTAACTGAAACATGCTAGACAACACTCATGATCGGACACATTTTCGTTCTCTCTGGAGAAAAACGTATTCACGGTATTCACGGTATAACCTCCTCCCAGCGATGACAGCCTCCGTCACTGGTGATTGCTCTAGCTTGTATGATTGCGCCATGCCATTGCTAGCCTGATCATTTCCAATAGCAGCCTGGAGGTGACTGGTGCTTCATGCACAGGGCACTAACGATGCAGCACAGAATGCTGCTTATGCTGTACCACTCGAACGGGAACAGACTGTAATCTGCAAAGACAAGGGCGGCATGCTATTCTGACATCTGCTGAGAGAAACACACATGCTCTACACCAACAGGACAGGACATCTATTTCTCCTTTCTTGTTCTGCTCGCCCCCCCATTCTCTCGCAGTCTCTTTTTTTATTGCTCTGATTGTAAACAAAAAGAAGCGAACATCCCTTTTCATATCAAAGCTGGTCAACCCAGGGGTTGCAATTGAAATAATATGAGTGAAAGGGCAGACATCTGGACAATACTGACAGTAAGAGAGCAACAGAATGCATTAGAATGAAAGGGAGAATCAGCGGAGCACAGAAATTAGCATGGGCCAGGCTATGGACAGATTACAGAGACAGAACGTCATGTTGGATTCAGAAGCTGTAAGGATGCATGAAAACCCCAAGATGGACCAAGAGCTAACAGGAACCCTGGGAGAACCTCCCGTTTCACTGCCATCAAACAAAATAACTCGAGTGCTCAACTGCAGCCATAAATGGGCATAAACGTAAATTGGACGGGGGTGGTTCGGGTGGTAGAGTGGGTTGTCCACTAGTCGTAGGGTCGGCGGTTCGATTCCCGGTCCACGTGACTCCACATGCCGAAGTGTCCTTGGGCAAGACGCTTAACCCCAAGTTGCTCCCAATGACAAGCTAGCACCTTGCACAGCAGCTCTGCTACCATTGGTGTGCGAGTGTGTGAGAATGGGTGAGAACAAGTGTAAAGCTTTGAAAATATAGTGGTCTCCCAGGCACAGAAAATCTTGAAGGACTGTTCCCATATTTTGCACTCGGAATATAATGTCTGACCGTCGGGGAAACGATATAGAGCTAGCATATGCAAAAGTAATCGCTATAAGTTATCCTTTATTCCGACTTCCATTGCGCTCCTAAATAAACAAACTGCTCGGTTTAAGATGGCTTGAATAACGGCCGGCATTCTGATACTTCATTCCCTTTTTGTGTGGCTAAGTGTAATTCACATCGATAATGGTTTTACTACACTCTGGTATTGGACCCTGGTATTACTGTTTTGATGTATAGGGGTGGACAAAGGGATATGTGCAAT
>JAFFST010047754.1:168891-196294 GCA_022414735.1 Noturus placidus
CAGAGAGAGAGAGAAAGGACCTGTGCAACAGTTGTCTGGGTAGGCCTGAAGGATGAAATCCCTCAGCATAACTATTTGGATAGCCACTGAGCGGAGACTCGCAGGTTTGTGGCAGCTCTTTGTTTCAGGCCTTTGTCCTGGTTCAGTCAGGTGAGCCTCTCTTTAAGCCCCATGGCCAAACCATTAACACCACAACACCCACTGCCAAACTGCATCCCGTCATCCAAAACCCCCGTGGGGCTCCGGCAGGGTGTGGCTGAGCTTCTCATCGACCACTGACAGTTGTGTTGCATGAGGGAAAGCAAAAAAAAATACAAAAGTAAAAAAAAAAAAAAAAAAAATCCACACACACAAATAAAAGCATCATAAATTATGCATGCCTGGAAGATGCCTGACTGAATATGATTATTAGAAATGGAGCTAATGGAGCGATATTTTGCAAAGGACACAGTCTGTATCTGTACTGTATATGAGAGACAACACGGACGGAAGGACTCATGTTGGGGGCGGGGGATGCAAAAGCTGTGGAAAAAAAACCCAAAAAACAAAACAAAACAAAACAAAACAAAAAAAACAGATCCAAGACGCATAAAGAAAAGCCCCAAAAAATGTTTAGATGAATCATCGTCCCACTCAGACATGCCTCTGACGGATATAAAAGGCGTAGAGGCAGCTGAATCACTGAGGCAATGATTTCTCTCTCTCTCGGTAAATAGTGCTGACATCTGGTTTGTCATTTCACTCGCAGCCGTGAGTGCATGTACTGGAAATTTACTACGCACTTGACGGTAGTTTGACGGAAACAAAATATTTGTATGTCATACAAATGTACAACTAGCTCGGGGTGATCTGTCATGCTGAGCGACACGCCGAATACATTTAACATGAGAAACAGGAGAGAGCTTATCAGTCCATGTAATTGCTGAAGCTGTGCCTTGTGGTTGAGCCGGTGAAGTGAGCACAGTGTTGAAACAAGCACGCTAATGAGCATGTGGCTGCTCTTCTCTGGTGACTCTGCCAGTTAACTGCACAACCTTGCTACACCATTTCGATGCACAGTAAATGTATATACTACAGAGTACATCAACAACACAAAACAAAATAGAAAATCACTGACTAACCGTCATTTCAGTCCTGACTGCTGCGTAGCGCAATTGCAATCAGCTATAACATTAAAAGCACTGACAGGTGACGTGAAGAACATTGATTATCTCAATACAATGACTCCTGTCAAAGACTGGGATATATCAGGCAGCAAATGAACAGTCAGTTCTTGAAGTTGATGTGTTGGAAACAGACAAAATGGGCAAGCGTAAGGATCTGAGAGACTCTGACAAGGGCCAGATTGTGATGGCTAGACAACTGGATCAGAGCATCTCCAAAATGGCAGGTCTTGAGGGGTGTTCCCGGTATGCAGTGGTTAGTAGGGGCGGCTGTGGCTCAGTCGGTAGAGCGGGTTGTCCATTACTTCACTGATCATGGGGTTTGTGGTTCGAATCCTAGCCCGGGTGATCCCATGCTGAAGTGTCTGTCATTCCTGCTTGGGTCATTCCTGCTTGGGCAAGACACTGAACCTTAAGTTGCCCCTGATGGCAAGCTAGCACCTTGCATGCAGCTCTGCTACCATTGGTGTGTGAGTGTGCTCTCATTTGTAAGTTGCTTGGATAAAAGCGTCTGCTAAATGAATAAATGTAAATGTAGTACCTACCAAAAGTAGTCCAAGGAAGATCAACCGGTGAACCGGTGAACCGGTGACAGAGTCATGGGCGCCCAAGTCTCACTGACGTGTGCGGGGAGCGAAGGCTAGTCCGTCTGGTCCGCTACTGTAGCACATATTGCTGAAATAGCTCACACTGACTAAGATGGAAAGGAGTCAGTGCATTGCAGCTTGCTGTGTATGGGCTTGCGTAGTCACAGACTGTTCCGAGCGCCTGTTCTTACCCCTGTCCGCCGCCGAACGCGCCTAGAATGGTTTTACTGGTTATGACTGATTTGTATTTGAATTAACATTTGAATTCCTATTGCATAGTCTCCATACCTCCATAACTCAAACTGGATGCCAAGACACTCTACGGTAATTCTCCCAGGGGTAACACACACTATATCAGGCTGAATCGCAGTGACTCGGACAGCTGGCAGGAGAAGAAGTGATGCTTATGTTTTTGAAGGTCTGACACACTCCTAACCCCTCTTTAAGAGATGGAGAAGAGGCTCACGCCATGGGCGATTTAGAACACGTGTGAACAGCTGTGCAACTGAAGTATTCAGCCAGAGCTTTCATCCGGCCATCAACTCTGAGGACGTGGCTTTCAACGCCATGTTGCTCTGAACCCACAACATGCATGTGATGATGGATGAGCAGCGCAACGTTTCTTCCATGAAACACACAAGTGCATATTTTGCAGAAATCTGGGAGGTATAATGCTTGTACAGAAAATAAATCAATAAATAAGAGAATGGCATATTTGTCTTTTCTATGAAATGTACATACAGTACCTGTCGTTTGACCTTTGAAACTAAATGATGAAACACGTTTAGCGGAGTACTATTACTTTACTCCGGAATGAAATACGGACCTACAGAACATAACTGCACTCTACACACAAGATCGACTCACAAAACTGTAAAGGTCAGAGCGGATGTTTGATATAAATTTTAAACTAAACAAACCTGCAATGCACCAAAGTAAACAACATCCATCTTCAACCGCTTACTCCTTTTCAGGGTCACAGGGAACCTGGAGCCTATACCAGGGAGCATCGGGCACAAGGTGGGGTACACCCTGGACAGGGTGCCAGTCCATCGCAGGGCACAATCACATACACTCTCACACACACATTCATACACTACGGACACTTTAGACACGCCAATCAGCCTAACATGCATGTGTTTGGACTGGGGGAGGAAACCGGAGTACCCGGAGGAAACCCCCGACACACGGGGAGAACATGCAAACTCCGCACACACATGGTCCTGGCGGGACTCATATGGTCTTTAAATCTTGTTCAGTTGGATTCGAGTCAGGTGATTGACTGGGCCATTCTAGCGCCTTGATTTTTTTTTTCTTTCTGAAACCAATTGAGAGTTTCCTTTGCTGTATGCTTTGGATCACTGTCCTGCTGGAAGCTCCACCTACGTCTCATCTTCATCATCCTGGTGGTTGGCAGCAGATTCTTCTCAAGAATTTCCCGGTAAAGGGCTCCATTCATCGTTCCTTCAGTTATATGAAGTCTGCCAGTATCATGTGATGAAAAACAGCCCCACACTTCACTGTAGATGTAGTATTTTAGGGTAGGACAGCCAAAAAGTTGTCCAGACTACACTCTCCCAGTATTTCATAGGCTTGTCCAAATGAGTTGTAGCAAACTATAAATGAGCTTCGACATGCCTTTTCTTTAGTAATGGAGTCTTGCGGTGTGAGCGTGAGCTGTGGAGTGCAGTGCCTACTGTTTTCTATGTGACGATGTCTCCTGCTGCCGCAAAGTGTTTCTGGAGCTCTTTCCGACTGGTCCTTGGCTCTTGGGCTACTTTTCTGACTGTTCTTCTGTCTCCCTGGTCAGAAATCTTGCAGGGAGCTCTCCATGGTCGGTTGATGACGGAGTGACGTTGCTTCCACTTGCGGATAACGGCCCCAATGTTGCTCAGTGGAAGATTCAGAAGTTTTGAAATACATCTGTATTCGATTCCATCAATATGTTGCACAACAATAAGGTCGCAAAGGTCTTGGGAGAGCTCGTTGCTTTTATCCATCATGAGATGTTTCTTGTATGACACCTTGGTAACGAAAAGCCTTTTTATAGACCATTAATTTACTAACCCAGTTGATATTAATTTGCACAGATAGGCGGTAAAATTACTTGGGGATTTCAGCTGGTTCCTTGCCTTACCTTTCCTTGGAGAACTGCTTTTTCATTCCACTTTATTACACATAACTTTATTTATGGACTTTATTATGTTGTGAATTCTTTATATTTTCAGATTTCTTGAGTTACTACTGATGTCTGGTGAAAATTTCAGGTTAATAACCTCATTGGAAATATATTTACGGAAAGAAATGTTCAGTACGTATTTCCACCACTGTATACTCCTTCTACCATACATGATTGGACAGATTTATTAAATTTGCTTAATTATTGTAACTTTGTTAAAAAAAAAAAACCCAAATCATGCTACAATATGAAATGGTAAGAAAACAATGGAGAACACGATGACACGACTACAATGTGATGTTTTGTGGCAAAAAACAACAACAAAAAGACAAACTCATCACGTGATCCAAGACACCATCCATAAAACCTCACTTCAGTCTACTAATTCTGATCTACTGGCATTACAATAATCAAAAATGATTAGACAGATTAGACAAACAGACCTCTAATCTTATCCAAAATGCTGAAGACACACTGGAGGGAGTCACATTTATGCAAAAAAACTCGGAACACCTCAACGTTACCGCTAAAAACGTTTTACTGTTTCACATGCAGTGGTGTGCTCCAACAGTGTGTCTGTCGTGTAACAGGTTAGAGTAGAGAAGAGAACAATAGATGAAAAGGAGAGTGTAAAATAAAAGCTGCATTACTTTGTCATTCTCTGTTCGGCTTGATTTTGATTCCAGACAAGGAATTCAGGGTCGTACCTATCAGGAGACAGGCAGAGAGAGAGAGAAAAAAAAGAGAAAAGGGTAGGTGGCTAGCACAAAGGGGTTTGACATTTAAAAAAAAAAAAAAAAAAAAAAAAAAAAAAAAAAGGAACGTATTGTTTGACCTTTCTCCCCCACCACACCCATTTCTCCCTTGACATGGGACATGTACGATCAGGTTTCGTGTTTAAAAAGCGCACTCATATAATGAAGAAGAAGATGATCGTCTCATTAGTACACTGGATGGTCATTTAGTCCTGGGTGTTGCTTACATGGGAACCCCTACAAGTTGCTGGATAGAGGTAGGCATGACACTTTAGTTCTGTTGTGCCTGATACACCACTGCCACACACACTACCATATTCCAGTCTCACTGCTTCGCTGAGAATAATCCACTACCTCGAGAATACCCGGTGGTCCTCAGGCGGTCCCTTTCCAAGAACTTTTGGACAGTTAGACTACAGTCAGCAACTCTGTTAAAAAAAAAAATGCACCTATATAGATCCAATGAGTGTAAGCATTAATGTAGGTGTCCCTAATAAAGTGTAAGCGCTCTACTGAATATACGTAGTTAAAATGTTTAACATACAGTACCTAAACAGCTACAGATACTTAGATGCCGCATTGAGCTAGCCCGGTCACGTTCGATCTTGGCGGGGACGACTTTCCAAAACCGACTCCATCGATTGAGTTCAAAGTTTACGCAGAGAATTTAGCGAAAATGAAATAAATAAATCGCGATTTCGCCAACTCAGGTGGTTGTCTGAAAAGAAACAAAGCACACAAAGTTCCACATGTTGCATTGCAAATATGGAAAATAAATAAATAAATCAAAAAAAAAACCCTCAGTGAAATCCTGTATGGACTTATTATAGTTATTATTATTGTAGCTATTTTAATAATGATTATGTAGTCAATTTTAAAAAGGATCAATATTAGTAATTAATTAAGACTGGCAGATATGTGATTTTCGTTCCACTCTACATTACATTAGCTACATAGACTCGTATGATTAGCATTGCAGATATATTTACGTTTATCTATGATCGATCAGATTTCAGTTGAACGTAAAAAGCGAGTTACAGGTGACTGATCGCCGTAGCCGTCGAATTGATGGCGGTAAAAGTGTCGAAGCATGAAAGACGCGATAATGCGGCATCTACCTTTCTTATACGTACACAGATACTGTATATGCGCTCAAATTTTTCCGGACGTTTCCAGATGTTTCAAAGGAATGTTGGGGCTTTGGCCGCAGTCGATAAATGCGAAGCGTCGCACGCCGTTCTGGTTCCGCTCCACTGGCGGTGTGTGCACACGCGAGAGAAAAAAACTTAAAAATGAAGGGTAAACAAAAGAGATGACAAGAAAAGTCAACAAAACAAACGAGGTAAAGGCAAAACAATAGAAAGGAACCCCACAGCCCCAGTGTAGCTTGACAGCTTGCACCCCATGATAGAATGCTGAGGTGTTTAACAGTGGCCTTGTAGCTCGTACATCGTGGCAAATAAGGAGGACAGGAACAAAATCACGTTTACTAACTACCTAACTGACTTTCATCTCAATCCCGCTTACAACCAACGCAAGTAAGTATGCAATTGTGCACTTATGACATTTCATTCTGAGGTGACCTCAAGGCAGTTGGAAAGTGAATTAATAAGAGAGTATAATGATTTGTAACTGGTGCTGTTCAGCATTTCATTAATATTGTTGAGTGTGTACGTGTGCAACAATTACTAAAGGCCATTCGATATGAAACGGAGGCTTCTGCTCACCTGGGGTCCTTTTGGATGCTGTCGACAGAAGGTGACCTGACCAGCGTGGCCTCGGGCGGCAGTGCAGGGCCTGATTTGCTGTAGGGTGAGTCGGTTGAAGGGCAGAACTGCAGCGTGCGATATGGGTTGGAGTAGTCCGGTGCGACGGCATAATTGGAGCGAGGAAAGGTGCCTGTGGCGTTCTGGCTGCTTGTGCGCTGCAGGGGGATGGGCTCGACGCC
Organism: Noturus placidus; assembly: GCA_022414735.1. Lineage (NCBI taxonomy): Eukaryota > Metazoa > Chordata > Actinopteri > Siluriformes > Ictaluridae > Noturus > Noturus placidus. The sequence continues at coordinate 175,524 of JAFFST010047754.1, forward strand.
AGGCGAGGATGGAGCTGGGGCACAAGAATAGGTGCAAAACAAACAGTTCAGGGCTTAGTGGAAATACAAAGGAGTCTGAAAGCTAACCATCACACAATGTTTTTTTATTCATCCATCCATCTTCAACCGCTTACTCCTTTTCAGGGTCACCTGGAACCTGGAGCCTATCCCAGGGAGCATCGGGCACAAGGCGGCGTACACCCTGGTGTTTTTTATTCATTTAAATAAAAATTCAAGGAACTGTGCATCTGTCGCGGAATCTCAAATGTGATTGTACAGTATGCAGTGGTGTAACAGTGCACAGAATTCAAATTCCATACAACACAACACATTATAGTAGTTTCTCGAAACAACACATTTTCAATACAAAAAGAAGCACTCCTGATCATGTGCCTTACGTAACCATGGTCGATTGATTAAAGCCTGAAAGTACAATAAATCGAATCGTTATTTGCTGCCAACAGCAGGAAGATCCATACAGCATATATTCTTGGCAGCACATAACTAAATGAAAACCTTGCATTAGAATGTGCGCTGCAGAATGTGCCTTGCATTTTGTGTGCGCTGGTGTGCAGGTCTCAGCAAAACCTCAAAACATGCACAAAACAAAAGGGGAGTGTCTGAAGCTTGGACTTGTCCTAGTCTGCTGTCAGCTAGTTGTACTTCGAATGTCACGCAGGTTTGTGTAGCTCCAACGGAGAGAGACCGTGTGTGCATGTGTGGTTTTAGAACTAGCTAGTATGCTAGCATACTGGCTCGTGAAAAACAGCGTGCTTCGGAAAACCCCGATTGAACCTTAGCATCCTGACATCGACAGGAAGAATCGTTTTCAGACGAGGGTGTGTAGGCTTGAATAAGTTTCAAGTTTATTACACCTCATGTAATATAAATGGTATTTTATGACAAACCGCTTACTTTGTTATGCAGCCTGTTGAATGTATTGATTAATACACAGTCATACCAATATGCCGTATCGTTACAGCCAAAAACGCTATAATAATATAGTTAATACTATACAGTTGGGGGGAATAAGTACTGAACACGTCAACATTTTTTGTTTCAGTAAATATCGATCTATCTATCTAACACCGATTAGTCGAGACCGACCTTTACGGGTCATCATTCTCCACGTATTTCATCGATGTGATCCACAAAGCATTTCGCCAGAAGTAGTGGGGTAGTTTGCCATTGCTTTCCCCAACCCTCCCCATTTATCCGGGCTTGGGCCAGTCACACGGCTGGGTATACACACTCACACACACATTCATACACTATGGACACTTTTGGACACGCCAGTCAGCCTACCATGCATGTGTTTGGACTGGGGAGGAAAACGGAAAACTGGGGAGGAAACCCCTGACGCACGGGGAGAACATGCAAGCTCCGCACACACACACGGCCCTGGCGGGACTCGAACCCCGGACCCTGGCGAAGCGAACGTGAGGCGGACGTGCTAACCACTAACCCACCGTTCGTCATAAATTGACCAGAAGAAGAATGTTTAAAAGTAACCTCAGTTAACAGTTTGTACTGCGCTGACGTCATTATCATTACGACACTGTGATGGTTGCGCTTGACTAACCGGCAGCAAGCGCGGTGCAAACAGGCCTAAAAACAAAATGATGATTATGCTAAATACGTACAGGTGGTAAATTCATATGTAATAGCTTAACAGTTTCGGGAAGAACAAAAAAAAAAAAACGTGTAAACTGTGACATCCGGCACAATATGTTGACGTTCCAGTAATGAAGTCAGTTTGTAGCTGTTGCTCAGACAGCTTCAAACACTACCTGTCACTACCTGTGGTGTGAAAGGGTTTTCTAATTGAAAATAAAAAAAAAAACAAACAAACAAAAAAAAACCCTGAAACACGGCATGGAATTTGTTTGACATGCTCAAAACCATCTCATTTGCATAAAAGTAGGCAAGACTAAAAATGTCGTGTGCTGTCTTATCCTGACCCTGGGTGAAGTTCCTCAGTGGTGCTTTCTGATAGACCCTGTCCTCATAGATGGGATCGATGTGGTGCTCAGGAGACTGCAGGGGGCGGAGTTCAGTGCCCAGGTGGCTGTGCTGACTGCTGTAAGAGCCCCGGGAGCCTGGACACAACGTACACACAAACCAGCATGCATCATATACTCATCATACGGCATCACTGCGAGAATATGCGGATGACACATTGCATAATAAAGCACTTAAAAAAATCAATATATAATTTGTAGTATAAGAAAATATATAGTGTGTGTGTGTGCGTGTGTAGTATAGTAGTATAGTGCGCACCTGCAAGACTGCCAGGCCTCTGAAGGGTAGCGTTGGCATAAAGCTCATGGGAGATCTTGTACTGGTCGGAGGAATGCAGCAAACGTTTGGCGGGTGAAAGTGTGGCGTAGCTGCCTACAGCTGAGCTAAGCTGATGGAGAGGGGAGGAGCCAGTGGTGTTGCCCTGCCCAGGTGAGGCGGACACTGTTCCTCCGGCAGCCATGTTAATAGGCGAGCTAGTGCTGTAGGATTTGGCTAGGCGACTGGGTGACTGCTTGGGCGAGGATACCCGCTGCAGAGTGGCGTAGCTGGGCATATCTGAGGCTGAGCCAAGCCTCTGGAGTTTAGAGGGTGAGCCCAGGGCCTGCACGGAGAGCGGCGAGCTCACACGCTGGGCTGGCAGGGTGGCACATGAGTAATAGACTGAAGGCTGAGTGTCAGGCAAGTGGAAAGCGCTGCCATGGCTCTGTGCCAGTGAGTCTCGGGACTGCGCATGTACGCCCGGGTCATTGCCCACCAGCTGGGCTGCACGGCTAGAGGTCACCTAGCAGAGTGAACAGTACGAAAAGGGTTACGTTGGTCTGCTCTAAATCCCGATGCACTACTGATGGGTATGATTCATGTCTCATGATAAAGGAATATTTCTTTGATTATTTTATTTATTTAAGCAAAATAAAATAATTAACTCATATCACCTACACTCGTATTAAATAAATAATAATAAATAAAATAAATCATCAAGTTACACCATGCATATCTACCACATTCATAGAGATCATTTGCTTTACCATCATTGCTAGCACTTAGCTGCTCTTGTGACTGAAGCCAAAATGAGTGAAGTCCAAGGTATGAAACTGTTAAGTGCTCTGTGGTTGTCCATTTCAAATTAATGCCCAGTGCAGGCAGCCAAGCTGAAGAAGAAGAGGTTTTTTTTTTCTCCTTCATTATATAATACCAGGAAATGCTTTATGCTAAGCCTCTTTATGTAAACCATATCCCTTGAATTAGCTTCGTGAAAACTACTAAAGAAATACACCTAGAACACAGAACCAGCAATTTCAGTTTCCGAAAAATCAAATTATTCATTTAGTAAACACGTGACTGATGGAATTTAGTATCGAACCCCAAAAAAAACACAACTGTGCACTCATCAGTACATTTTCGACTTGAGTTTTAGATAACACCACATCAACGTTTAATATAGATGTATACAGTGGGATGAAATGCCGTGTCTCTAGGACCATGATGCAACATACAAGACAAGACAGCACACAGGGGTTTGGGTTTGCCACAAGTGTAAACCAGAAGCTGAGGGTTTGTGATTTTGTAGCTCTGATGTGTGTGACTCAACTCACGAAGGATATTATAATTAGATCCTGAGCTAAATCAAATACACAATGTTAGACCTGCCAGGAAGGACTTGGCATAAATGGGTCTATATACTGAAACCTTAAAGGGTCTATATGTGCATATAGTGTACTATATAAGTTCACAGTGCATCATGTTATACTCTGTAGTGTATCTAGTAAGCATATACAATGAATAAGAATGATTCTAGGTGTTGAACTAACTTAAATACAAATAACTGCTGCATGAAGGCTAATTTGAAGATTTTTTTTACACGAAGCTCGGGTAGCTATTATTATTTTTTTAGACCAATGGGAGAACAGGTGCAAGTATACAAGGACAATATGTCTAACGTGTGTACAGATGATCTATTAAACAAACATCAACCACCAATCATGAACATGTTGAGAACGTGTTACTAGTTTTGTTCATGGCTACTGACGCTAACTTCAGTTTTAGGTCGTTTGCCTAACGTGGACTATCCAAATAAAGTGTTATGACATTAAATCGTAGACTTATTAATATTCAAATGAATTCAGATGCTGAATGATAAATCCTTACAGGTTGAATGGACTTAAAATAAATAAATAAATAAATAAATAAAAAAAAAGGGAACCCTACACAGAGGCAACCCAACAGAGCACGGAGTCCCATGACTGAGAGTGTTAACTCGCATTGTATTATTCGATTTCCAAAGGGAATAGTAACCAAGCCCTACCTGATTGTAGCTGTGTACGGCTCCTCCCACCTGAGCACCGCGTGCTAGGGGTTGGGAGGTCGCCGGGTCTCCCAGGGCCAGGGTCTGGCTGCTATGGTAACTAGCGGTATAGGGGAAGGTGCCCTCTTGGTTATTGAGCTGTAAAGCACTCTGGGACAGGATGCCGGCTCCTGGGTGGAGGAGACAAACATGTATGAAATAAGTGTCCTTTATTCTTGCTATACTGTATATGGCGCAAGTATAACAATGCTCCTTGTACACCAGCTCAAAATGCTTTGCATTCTTGCTTGTTTTGCCGATTTTCAGGCTCTCTCTTCATTATGTATTGCCCTGCTTTCTCACCATCCCTCGCTCAAACACCACAATGTTTTCTTCCTTATTTTCCCTTCTCACCCTCCATCACCATTTTCCCTTCTCACCCTCCATCACCATTTTCCCTTCTCACCCTCACTCACTATTATCTGCACTGCATTCTCTCTCTCTCTCCCTCTCTCTCTCTCCCTCCTAAATTTGGGAATAGAGATGGATGTAGTGGGCATGTATAATTAATCAAGACTGGAGGAGTCAGTGAGCTCATGTCAGGGAGAATGGGGCCAGCAGGAGCAGAAATCACGTTTGCCAATCCGCCTCTTCCTCTTAGACACAGAAGGAGGCCGAGCTGCTCGGCTGGTTCTGAAAGCTCACGCTGATCCGGAGGTACAAACTCGGCCACAAAAGCTTCTGCTCTAATGGTTCACAAGCGCTAGGTGCCAGTCAGTGCCACAGAGGGCTGTCTGTTTTACAGGGGTGTGGATGTACAAAATGACTTTATTGACTATGCAGAGAAAGTTGTCTGTCTTTTTTTTTTTCTAATGGCTTTGCTTTACTATTAAAACCATTGCAGACCCTGGAGTAAGCTTCAGGATTCATAAATGTGTAATCCTAGGCTGCCGTCTATCTGTCTCTGAGCTATCTCAGAGTCCATTTGTGCCCAGTTCCTGCTGTCATCCAGAATAGAGCTGTGTTTATCCAGGTAGCTGGTGACCGAGCATGACTTATCTTTCATCTCGGAGGGGTTTTATCACTGTTCTGCTTGGCCTATTTTTAGATTTAAGAAAGGTTTCATCGGGTTACTATTTTACTATTTTATTATCATCTGGAAAATGATATTCTCAAGCAAAACAACTAAAAAAGTGTTTATAAGGTATACATGATGTCATACCTGTCCCCCCCCCCCATGGTCATACACTAGCAAAAATTAGTTTCTAAACCATATTTTATTTATCAAGCGGTATCATTTCAAAGCTTTTCTGAATCGTCCCAAAATTCCTATCACTTCATGCTGCTCTGTATGCATCTGCCTGTTTTACACGAGATCAGCCAGATCTATTCAGTGCGATGAATGCACATGTGATTACTTCGGAACGATATTATTTGTGCCCCAATTTGTAGGCGTGAAGAAAAGCCACAAAGTGAGAGCAATGTCATAGCCCACTTACGGTCAAGAGCTGCAATTCACACTTGCAGCTATTGACATTCATAATGTGGCATAACAGGTAGCGCTCCATGCCACATGCTCTGAATACAGCAGAGGGCAGAGGATTCTCTCAGTGAAAGGAGGTGAATAGAAACCGCAGTGGGAGCAGGCCCTGAGTGGCGAACACCTGCAAGCCTCCATTATCTGTGCCTGCATCTGGCAGATTCAATTCTCACCCAATCACTCAGATTCAGTTCTTACTCCAAATGGTATTCTGTGCACTATCTATAAATAAATTATTATGGCAAATTATGAACATGTCTCTTCAGGCAAGTACACATAGGACCTCCTCTGGTCCTGTATGCTGGTTGTCTGGTCATTGAAACTCTACCTCACTACTGCCAATCAATTACTACCTCACTGCTGCTACTGAACCTCTACCTCACTACTGCCGATCAATTACTACCTCAGTGCTGCCAATCAATTACTACCTCACTGCTGCTACTGAACCTCTACCGTACTACTGCCGATCAATTACTACCTCAGTGCTGCCACTCAACCTCTACCTCAGTGCTGCCATTCAATTACTACCTTACTGCTCCTCCTTCTGCTACTGAACCTCTACCTCACTACTGCCGATCAATTACTACCTCAGTGCTTCCACTAAACCTCTACCTCAGTGCTGCCAATCAATTACTACCTCACTGCTGCTACTGAACCTCTACCTCACTACTGCCAATCAATTACTACCTCACTGCTGCTACTGAACCTCTACCTCACTACTGCCGATCAATTACTACCTCAGTGCTGCCACTAAACCTCTACCTCAGTGCTGCCAATCAATTACTACCTCACTGCTGCTACTGAACCTCTACCTCACTACTGCCAATCAATTACTACCTCAGTGCTGCCACTCAACCTCTACCTCAGTGCTGCCAATCAATTACTACCTTACTGCTCCTCCTTCTGCTACTGAACCTCTACCTCACTACTGCCAATCAATTACTACATCAGTGCTCCTACTCAACCTCAGCCTAACTACTGCCACTCAATATCTACCCGAGTACTGCCACTCAATTAAATTTCAATTCAATTTTATTTGTATAGCGCCTTTTACAATAGACATGGTCTCAAAGCAGCTTTACTCAACCTCTACCTCACTACTGCCACTCCCTCTCTACCTCACTACTGGTATGCCCTCTCTACCTCACTACTGATACTCCCTCTCTACCTCAATACTGCTTCTCAACCTCTACCTCAGTGTTGCCACTCAACCTCAGCCTAACTACTGCCACCCAATATCTACCCGAGTACTGCCACTCAACCTCTGCCTCAGTACTGATATGTGAATCAGCCCCTACCTACCTACTGCATCTCAACCTCTACCTCAGTGCTGCCACTCAACCTCAACCTAACTACTGCCACCCAATATCTACCCGAGTACTGCCACTGAACCTCTGCCTCAGTACTGATATGCGAATCAGCCCCTACCTACCTACTGCATCTCAACCTCTACCTCAGTGCTCCTACTCAACCTCAGCCTAACTACTGCCACTCAATATCTACCCGAGTACTGCCACTCAATTAAATTTCAATTCAATTTTATATGTATAGCGCCTTTTACAATAGACATGGTCTCAAAGCAGCTTTACTCAACCTCTACCTCACTACTGCCACTCCTTCTCTACCTCACTACTGGTATGCCCTCTCTACCTCAGTACTGATACTCCTTCTCTACCTCAATACTGCTTCTCAACTTCTACCTCAGTGCTGCCACTCAACCTCAGCCTAACTACTGCCACCCAATATCTACCCGAGTACTGCCACTCAACCTCTACCTCAGTACTGATATGTGAATCAGCCCCTACCTACCTACTGCATCTCAACCTCTACCTCAGTACTGATATGTGAATCAGCCCCTACCTACCTACTGCATCTCAACCTCTACCTCAGTACTGATATGTGAATCAGCCCCTACCTACCTACTGCATCTCAACCTCTACCTCAGTACTGATATGTGAATCAGCCCCTACCTACCTACTGCATCTCAACCTCTACCTCAGTACTGATATGTGAATCAGCCCCTACCTACCTACTGCATCTCAACCTCTACCTCAGTACTGATATGTGAATCAGCCCCTACCTACCTACTGCATCTCAACCTCTACCTCAGTACTGATATGTGAATCAGCCCCTACCTACCTACTGCATCTCAACCTCTACCTCAGTACTGATATGTGAATCAGCCCCTACCTACCTACTGCATCTCAACCTCTGCCTCAGTACTGCCACTCAACCTTTACCTCATTATCACTATGCTACTTTTTAAATTCCCAGTCCCACCCAATCCCGAAGAAATTTTTGCCAATATAGCCCAATCCATCGGACTCTTGACAAATCCTGCTTGCTCTTGCCATTATTATTGTTTGCACCTCTGCTCAATATTTTCTGAAAAACTGGTATTATTTCTCAAAATATAAACAAATTGGTCATTTAAACCACCATGACCATGACCAGCATAAGACAGTTACTGATGACACCTGAAAGAAAGCAGAAAAGATGTATCACACAGTGCTGCAAAAGCTCTTGTTAATGAACATGGCCTTAATTTCTTACACAGCCATCATATTTAACCGTCTCTTCTAGTCCACAAAAACGTTTTTAAAAAAAACCAAACACCTTCTCTTGCTGCATTTTGTTGAATCCCACAGGATCCCAGTCCAAGTACACACTTCTACCCTATACCTAACTACTGCATCATGCCTAACTGCAAGCATAACTACAGAGGAGGAACAATTCTTACTTTCACCTGCTACAAAATCCTGGGAATCCAGAATGCCAGATTCTTGCAGGGATCTGATGCAGGAGTCCACCAGCTCCAGGCCAGTGGTGAGCTCTTCTTCTATGTCCTTTTGTCCGTCTATGTACAAAGGCACAGGACAAGAGAAGGAAATTACGCTGGTTCTGGTTTTGGGTCTGGGCATCAACTAAACGCAAAAACAGACCCAAAAAACAAAACAAAAAAAAAAACAAAACCCCAGTACTCTCTCTCATGCAATTTTACTTCTCATTTACAGAACTGCAACAGAAGGAGGAAAACCTGCCAAGACCTGCCATAGATGAATCTACGCCAGCAATTTAAGGCCAAACATACACTGAGGTAAAAATAAAGCAACCCCCCCCAGATTTCAGTGTACGCTACAAACTAGAGCCCAACTGATGTATTGGATGACTGATCAAATTACCCAATATTACATTTTTACAGACTTACTGGCATCAGTGTAAATCACTCCAATAAACTATGACACTGATGACTTTTTAATCATTACCAAACATACTTTAGGACCACAATTACTCAAAATTTATGATTAAAAAAAAAAAAGTGGACTCTTCAATGGCTGTGGGGATTCAATTGCTTTCAAATGTAATCAACAATGTATTTGTTTGAAATATTGACATTTTGAGAGAGTTCATTCGATTGATTTTATATTTATTTATTTATTTATTTATTATTATTATGTTATACACACATACACATGCACACACATATTCCATGTTTATATTGCGGTTTCGAGTATTTGACAAAATCGTATCAATAAAGCATTGTTTAACCTGCCAATTTAACAAACCTCTGAGGTTTAAGTTTTGATCATATAAAAAGTATATTAGCAGATATCATTCATTACTAGAATTTTTCGCTCCTTAAAATTGTCTGGGTGTGATTACATACCTGCTAGGAAGACATTACAGGATCCTGTTGCGGTAATTACATTCAGTGCACTAGCTCCCATCAGTCATGTTATTTTGCTGATTAACTGCACTGATTAATGTGCCCCTTTCACTGTACCTGGCTGAGAGTTAAAAACAGTGTCGCGTTGACCACCCACTCGCGCTCATAAATAATTCACACACTTGGCATACTCCACATCTCGACTGTGCGCTTGTTTTGCTCTAAAGTCGAGGTGCTATCTTTGGCTAAGGTTTCTGCCATAATCCAATCAATTCATTCAGCAGGGACTGTATTTTGGTTTGATGAGTACAGTTCAGCTGTCATGTGACCCTGACAGATGGTGACAGCTGTCAGCACTCGGCTCCGAGCAGTATGTTAAACACTTCCTCGTCTAGCGCGTGGTATTCATTAAGTCTCAAATGATTAGTTACGCACAACCTTCGATGACTGAGGGTACACAGAACTCTAGTCGGGTACATCAGAATAAAAATAAAAAGGGTTAGATGCACTGATTTACTATCGAAAGGTAGCAAGGAACATGCCTACTCTACCTTGGTTGTTCCAGCGAAACTTCTCATCAGCAGAACTGCAGAAAGAGAAAGAGCACGTCAAATGTGGTGCATAATGACACGAGTCATTAAGAATGTCCCATTGATTCAACTTGAATACATAAAAATGACTATGTCTCAAAAGAAAAAAAAAAAAAGGCTGTTTCTTTTTGAAAAACATAACCACTTGCCAAATCAATGAAGGATATTGAAAGCCCAAAGAGAGGTAATCATAACTATAGATTAGAAGTCAATGTAGGGATGAGGAGCACCAATGATCAATGATCATTGATCCGGATCAATGCTGATCAATGCTGATCAATGATCTGGAATAAGGGCGTACAGTAAACAAAACCCTACTCGGGCTCCGGAGCCATTGAGAGGTTAAATACTTGCTTATTGTCCCTACGCCTAAATCATTCTACTGATTTTCTTCCAGTGTGCGTAAATTTACACTGAAAGAATGTCCGTAATCGAAGGAGAAAACAAAACGCCACATGCTAATAAGTCTGTGGTGTGTTCCTCCTCAAAAGACAGCAATTTAGCAGCAATTACGCCGCGAACAATTCCCACAAAGACTGCCTGCGTGAAGAGAGATGAACTACAAGCGATTTCACTAAACGCGTAAGCGCTGGGCTTAATGAGAGAGCCAGTTTTTTGGTGGCCAATAAAAGATTGCTCAAAATTGCCTGTTTGAACGGTTTTCGAACACAAAGTAAATGAACCATAATAATTTACTTTCGCAAAATCGATAGCGCGTCTGGGTCAGCGGGCCAGCAGTTCTAAATACGGCCGTCTATATAATAAATCATCGAGTCTTTTGCTAAAAGATTGCTTTCTTCTATCCAGATAATTAAAAATCAGAATAATGTAATTATTGATAAGCAAAGTGAGTGCTTTGGTCAGTATGTGGGCAGCAGTTAATCATTGTTATTTATGCCCCCCCCCCCCATTCCATACAGACAAAAGCCACTTACAGATACACTACCCTAATTTACCATTGCACCTGCAAAAGATTCAATTGGAACAAACATACTTAGAAACAGACCTATAGAAATATACAATTTCAGATTGTTTGGAAACGGAGAAAAGGGGCTTAATTCTCAAACATCTCTAAACCTGTATCTAGTCTAAAATGATTCCATATCGTTTAATATTTCATTTCAATTCGCAAATCTTGGCGGCTATCGTTTGCTTTCGATTATGTGGTCTACAAGCTGAATCGAAGAATGTGCATGGGCGCCCTACAGAGTTAGAGGGAGGAGAAACGCAAGAATGAAGACTGAAATAGAAAGAGAGCATGCTATGACGAGCCACAGAAAAGCTCCTATTGCATGTGAAAAGGAAGAGGGCGAGAGAGAAAGAGGGGAAGGGCGAGGGAGACAGAGAGAGTCAGGCCCAGCACTGTTGGGGGTCACTAGGTTCTATAGCACAAAAAGAGAGAGAGGGAGAGAGAGAGAGAATGGAGGGAGGCATAATCTAAAAGCTGACCAGAAAGTGCCTCCAAGTGTTAATGCAAAAAAAAACATGAGTGAGAATGACTAGTGGATGCACTCCAGAAGGGCACGCTCATGCGCCAGCCATATAATCAGCATGAAGAAGATGGTCTTTAAGAATATCACGGGAGGTAAAGTCTTCTTCTCTTGTGTCTTCCGACTGAACCGCCATGAAGCTCCACACACAGCAGCCGCTGGTGCCGACTACAGCATGTGAAAGGGATTCTTATAATGGCACTAATGAGTGCTGATCAGAAGCACTCATCCATGATAAACAAAGACAGGCCACCCATCAGCCAGCACTGGATCAGGAGGATCACACAAGTTCCAGCTTTTGCTGCTGTACGAGAGAGAGAGAAAGCACGAGAGAGCGCGAGCGAGGGCGAGAGAGAGAGAGAGAGCGCTAAATGCAGACACTGGCTTACCAGAAAGCATTCCAGCAGAACGAATAAATCCAAGCATTTAATCCATTTAATAATTTGGAATCCGAGAATAAGGTTTGGGTTTCCTGGACAGAGGATCACAGGGTCAACAGTGTGAACATATTATTCTCATGAACCAAGACAACAGAGAGCATGATGTCAAGACATCGGAGAGCACAGTGTTGTCTGTGCTGAAGTCAGTCTTGTTTAATAATCGAGACACAAACATATAACGAGACGAGAGAAAAAAAAAGAAAAAGAAAAAATACATTTATTCATTTAGCAGACGCTTTTATCCAAAGCGACTTACAAATGAGACACACTCACACACCAATGGTAGCAGAGCTGCATGCAAGGTGCTAGCTTGCCATCGGGGGCAACTTAGGGTTCAGTGTCTTGCCCAAGGACACTTCGGCATGGGATCACCCGGGCCGGGATTCCAACCACCAACCCTACGATTAGTGGATTAGTGGACAACCCGCTCTACCGACTGAGCCACAGCCGCACCAGGCTAAAGTGGTTACTGAAAATGAATACATGATGTTACCATTACCGAGAATGAATGCATGAATAAATTAGGATTTAATGAGATCGCAAAAGAAATGCTAAATCGTTTCTCCTATTGTTGGAGTGGAAAATGTTAAAGGATTACGTGTAGAAGGATGGACCGTTTCTTGGTGTGAAACGGTTTCATGCGATACTGCCCTATATGCAGGACAGGAACAGTTGGTCCAAACAGTTGGTCCATGCGGGTTTGTCTCACGGCTTCGCCAGGCATCGTTCGAACCATGGCACTCTACTGCAGCTCTGTCTCACGCCGCAGAATCCAATGTCTCACTGGCTGTCACACGGCAAGCAGGGCACATGCCATCACCCTGCAGTGATGTTCCAGCTGGCACGCTCGCGCTATGTAAAGCGATCAAACAACCACACAACCCACTCCTCCCTGTGTGTGCTGCCGACTCACGCTCTGCAAATCTCACATGCCACTGAAGGCTCAGCTTCAGAAGTGATAATGAGCTGTTAAAGCTGTCTAATGTTAGAATGCTTGTTTTTTTTTTTTTGTAGTTTTTTCCCACCGTATCATGCAATTCATGGATGGTCATATAAAAGACCTGTGCTTGTAAACATGTTCCACTATTTTGTTCATGGGTTTAAAAAAAATGAATAAAATACAAAATCAGCTTACAAAAAGAAGCCATTTTGAGAAGAAAAAAAAGAAAGAATGAAAGAGCTGGTAGCCTTTACTACGGCTGTTTGTATTACGCTATCTGGATTCTGTTCCGTTTTCATCCCATGCCACTAATTATTATTATTTGTGGCTGCTAAAGCACCTCTTTAAATTTTCCCCAAAGGCTTCTCACACCTTTCAAGCTGTGAAGCCCTATTGTTTGAGCCTTTACGCTGTTCTGGCTGCCTCTGCAGAGGGGATGCTGGGAGACTGCTGTCTGTTGCGCTGCCTTGCAGACAGACTGGGCTTACAGCAGCCATGTTAAGCTGAAGTCACTCAGCTCGGGCAGAGCCAGGCTTTCATCTCCTCTTTAACAACACAGACTGGCTGCCAAATCAATACGTTCCGTCTCCCCCCCTTACTGTACACTAGGCACTTAGTACGAGTCAGGCCGAGCGGCAGACAGTCTTAATACGGCTAATATCCAGCGTGCAGACACCCTAGGGTACACGAGTGGACGAGGGAGGCTTTTGTAAGCTTTTATTGTGCTCAGCACCTACTTTCGGACGTCAAACACGGCACCCGTCGAACCAGTCACATCCGCGGATCAATTGTAAAAGCCTGGACTGCGGCTAGTCATCCGAGTGACTAGTGTGATAAAACAGTAGTGTGCTTGGTTATGATCGTGGCTATGTGTCTGCTCAGCGGTAAAGCGTTTATCTAGATGTAAAGTGTAAAGTGATAAGGCATGTAAAGTGATAAGGAGCGGAGAAGAAGTATTTATATCCCGTGGAGTGATATCTAGCTGACCTCTACTGTCAAACATAGTTGGTACATCACCTTGTGATACCATCTGCACGTCAAATCCGCACAGTCCGTCACGTCTAGAAATTAAACGCTTCGTCCAGGCATAAAGATGTCAAAACGGTTTATCGTACATCGCAGGAATGCCGCTTAGGAGACAAATGATGTCATACATTAAACCAAATCTTAGTTGATTTACTTACTTTAGACTCGAGCGCCTTAACATTGCAGTCGAATTTTAAACAGAGGTAGTTTAACAATTTCAGTGCATGGTGCAACAGACCAAATGAACATTAAGAGGACGTCACTGCAAGCTTAACATTTACAGAGCCCAAAATAAATAGACAGACTTGCACACAAACACTAAAACGTACGCCCACTTTCCTGGAGTGGAAAATGTTAATGACTTAACACCCCAAACATTTATAACACCGCCTAACTAGGCTCAATAATTTAAACTTTGTGTATAGACTCCTTAAAAGTCCTGAACGTACAGATACTGTATATTATAATCACCTTGATGTCGTCAACCTCGGCATCCTCCTCCTGAGTCCTGTGTTTTTCAGGACGTATATGCGAGCCCACGAGAGCCTGTTGGACTTATCTGGCAGCAAAGCAGTCTGACAGCTTTGGCTTAATACACCCTCGCTGTTCTGCGCTACGCAGACACTATTTACCGAGACAGCTCGGTTCGACGAGATGAAGCTTAACTGAACGCACTTAGGCCTTGCTCATGTCAGAGAATATCTGGGGCGTCGGCTCCGAGAGTTCGAGTATCCAGTTAAAATTTACTGATCAAAAACTTTTTTTATTAGTTAAAAAAAAATTTCTTTCCCCCAGCACAAACCTTATAGAGAACTATTCATGTTTTGCTTTTTTTCTCAAACTAATTGAATATGACAATTTTGATTATTTCAGAGCCAGTGTGACTTCCCCAAAGTATTTAGGAGATTATTACTGTACCAGGTTCCTTCTCAGTTCCTCAGCTTAAGCCACTTATAGAATTCATGATCTTATAAGGTAGAAACAGTACTACAACAGATGCTTCAATAAACAGCACGCATCCCGCGGTCCGAACAGAATTCATCAATTTGTGAAAAACTACATGAATTGGCGAACGTGCGATCGCACGAGATTGTTTTGCACGGTCTTTCACAATGGCGTTTACATTTATTCATTTAGCAGACGCTTTTATCCAAAGCGACTTACAAATGAGACACACTCACACACCAATTGTAGCAGAGCTGCATGCAAGGTGCTAGCTTGCCATCGGGGGCAACTTAGGGTTCAGTGTCTTGCCCAAGGACACTTCGGCATGGGATCACCCGGGCCGGGATTCCAACCACCAACCCTATGATTAGTGGATTAGTGGATAACCCGCTCTACCGACTGAGACACAGCCGCCCAATGGTAAATGGCACACTTATATAGCGCTTTACACTGTGTCTCATTCACCCATTCACACACAAATGGTAGCAGAGCAGCATGCAAGGCACTAACTTGCCATCGGGAGAAACTTAGGGTTCAGTGTCTTGCCCAAGGACACTTCGGCATGTGGAGTCATCCGGGCCGGGAATCGAACCACCAACAACCCGCTCTACCGACTGAGCCACAACCGCACGTGGTAAATGAGACCTTTTAGCTATACTCAAGTTTGACGCGGGTGAATCGAAGGCGGCTTTGGCTGACGTCACGTCCGAATCTTCGGTGATTTTTAAAAACCACAAGCTATATATTACGAATATTACTGCGTTTCCTTGATTTCGCCTTAACTTCAGTGATCGCTAAATCGTGGAGGGACTGATTTCGTCTAGAACGAGAGGCGAAGGGATCATAAATAAAATTCCTAACAAAATATTCTCTCATTTTTATGCTGGCTTACCATCTCAGACCTTAAATTATTTCAGCTAAAAAAAAAATAAAAAGATTTCAAGCTGGAAAGGAATCTCAATTCTCATGCATGCAATGACATGCCATATAATAAGGCCATTAAAAGCCATTTCTTCATTTCAGCTTATAAGGTCAAATATGTTGCTGACTGACAGCAGATCGAGAAACTGTAACACAATACACGTGTCCCTAGTGAAGGCTGATGGGAAATTTAAACCATCTCTGCGGCTGTGGAATGAATATATTTGCATAAAGCCAGCTTGGTTGTGGTTTAGAGCGGTTCGTCACGTAATCTTGCATGACTTGCAAAGCCTAAAGATGGCTCACTGTCAACCTAAAACAGGACCCTGGAGTACGCGTCATGGCATTCGTACATTATCCTTACAATAACTGGAATGACAACGCTGTGCAGTAATCTTAGCTCAAAGACGTGCTTTCTCAAAATGTGAACTCCACAGCGGTCATCATATAAACAGGGTATCTGCAAGTATCAGCATTTCAAATTTAATGCTTTTGAATACCATCCATCCATCCATCCATCTTCAACTGCTTACTCCTTTATCAGGGTCACGGGGGAACCTGGAGCCTATCCCAGGAGGCATCGGGCACAAGGCGGGTTACACCCTGGACAGGGTGCCAGTCCATCACAGGACACAATCACACTCACACACACACACCCATTCATACACTACGGACACTTTAGACACGCCAATCAGACTACCATGCATGTGTTTGGACTGGGGGAGGAAACCGGAGTACCCGGAGGAAACCCCCGACACACGGGGAGAACATGCAAACTCCGCACACACATGGCCCTGGCGTGACTCGAACCCCGGACCCTGGAGGTGTGAGGCGAGTGTGCTAACCACTAAGCCACCGTGCGCCCCCTTTTGAATACTATATTCAAGACATTTCCAAAAATTTTAAAGACCTGCACATCAATTCAATCCTGCTACATCAGTTATAATGGATAATAGTGTGCATGCATGTACATCCATTTCTGGGTTTAAAGTAAACTATAGCAGAGTAAATGTCTATAGACGGAGATGGGACACCAGAGCAAAGATCCGTTTCGCATTACCATTTGCTCCATCAGTATTTCCTTCCCATGACTTTCCAAGAGAGGAACAAATATAGAGATGGATTACGGCAGTCAGAAGAGATAAAGAGGTCACGTTTACCATCACTCCCTCAGCAGCTGTATTAGAAATCCCCTCGCAGCAGTGTTTACTGATATATATGACCAGTTTGCTGTTCAGTGATGAAGTAGAAATGCTTGTGATTGTGGAGCGTGAATGTGAGACGAACACGAGGTTTTTTATCATTCAGTCAATGTTAATATGAATTAATAACATTCAATACGTCACTTTAACCTTCAGAGTTGAGTTCATGTTCATTAGAGTGATGTGTTTTCTGTTGATGAGACCAGTTACTGTGAAACAACGTGTTCTAATGGAGAGGATAACGTTATCATCTCCATTTCTTTCAGAATTGTGGAATTATCATTCGTTTATAAGAAGGTATTAAAGGCAAAACTATCGGTTATCGGCCGATATCGCTCTGAGTAATCAGTTAACCGTATCGGCTGAGAAATTTAGTATCTCTAGTTATTATACGAAACTTCAAACACATTCAACTTTTCCCTTTTATAAATAGGCACAAAGACTCTTCGTTCTATTCATCATGTTGATTACTTGCGACTTCTGCTGAAACACAATTAGTGACTTGCATCGCAAGAGACTGATTAACGGTTCCTCTGAAGAACTAAATCTTGTCCAGGTGCTGAATCAGATCTCGTCAGCATCTTTCGGAGGAATGTTGAACAATGTAACTCGTCGTCTGCACTGCAGAAGAGGCGGCGATTACTAAGAAGCACTTACTAATTAGTTTTTGGAATAAAAGTCGCTCTTTGTAAAAGTGGTTTTCACAGGACACACACATCGTTTCGCACTATTAACAAAAAGAAGTAAAGACCCCATTGACAAGTCAATACATTTTATTAGTAGGGATTAAGATAGGACTGCTTGGTATTAGGCATAAAGAGGGTGTGTGTGTGTGTGTGTGTGTGTGTCAGGCTAGGACAGGGGTGTCCCATTATCCTCAAAGGGCCGGTGTGGGTGAGGGTTCTCATTCCAACCAAGCAGGAGCCCTTTGTGGATAAGACTGGAAACCTCTGGTATAGGAGAGGTGGTTCATGAGGCTACACGCTTGGGTTAGAGTCGCAGTACTGGATCAGTTCCGCATACTCCAGCCGACCCACCTGATGCTGCTCACGCTCCCAGTCTCAGATCCCAGTTTGCATCGCTCCAACTGGGTGGCCACGATCTGCCGCTCGGCTTCCAGCTCTCTGGTCAGTCTCTCAAACTGCAGCTCCTGCACGACAGAAACACACAATCAGAAGGAACACGGAGTGGGCACGTTATTCAAAAACAGAGTACACCATGGTGCATTGTATAAAACCGCAACACACACACAAAAAAAAAATCAATATAAGAATGAAATGTACTTTGGAGGTTCTTTGGCTAGTTAAGGGTTCTTATAGCTTCCGAAGAGGGTTTTTACATCCATCTGTGGAAGCTAAAAACACCGGGACAAGGACAAGTGAACCATTGTCCGTTATTGAACCATTTCAATATGTATTATTATAAAGGGGTCACTTGCATTAAAATCTACATATAAAAAAAAATTTGAACTTTGAAAGTTCTGCGATTTCATTTTTAAATAGAAATGCTCAGAGAGCAGTGGCGACACTCAACATTTCCCTCCCTCTCCCATCTTAACTAGACATGCACCACATAATATTTAACGACAAAGCTGTCAATGCCAAATCAGAGACTGAAATCCCAGTGTGCCTCTTTATAGGAAGCACTGTGAAAATCAAGTTAGAGAGTGTGTGTGTGTGTGTGTGTGAGAGAGAGAATACAGAGTACACCAAATTCACAACCTCTCAAAGCTCTCATTTGCTCAACACTTGCAAACTGCCCCTCCTGATGGGAGGCATGAAGGACAGCAGTGTGGCAGAAGTGTGACTGCCACAATATTAGGAACAGTGTGTAACCCACCCAAACACACGTGAGGAGAACCCTGTTTGCTGCTATTATTTAACTTCATTATGATTCTCAGTTATTTGATTGGTCACTATTACTATTGCTGTTATTTTCTGTTCTCTAATCCTCGACATGGACGTCATATTTATATCACTAGCCCAAATTTTGTGATTGAGAAAGAGGGGGTGGGGGGGGGGGAATAAGTGAGAAAGCAAGAGAAAAAGGGGGCATGTAGAGGGACATAAAAGAAGGGATGAAATGAGTTCATATAGTTCACATGGTCAACCCCTTCCCCTGCAGTTTAGTTTAACAATGAAGAATAAGAAGAAAAAAAAAGGTACTAATAGTTATTGATAATGCACAATAAATTGTAAAAAGATATATAAAGGGAATATCCACCTAGCAAATAACATTACTAGTAAAACTTGCCTCACTGCTTATCCCCATGAATGTGGCAGGATGCAATGTATTCGGCTACTAATAGGATGTATAGTATTGTATACACCATCCATCCACCTCCCCCCTTCTCTCTCTCTGTCTCTCTCTCTCTCTCTCTTTCTCTCTGTCTCTCTCTGACTCGCTCTCTCTGACTCGCTCTCTCTGACTCGCTCTCTCTCTCTGTGTCTCTCTCTCTCTCTCTGTCTGTCTCTCTCACTCTCTCTGTGTGTCTCTCTCTCACTCTCTCTGTGTGTCTCTCTCTCACTCTCTCTGTCTGTCTCTCTCTGTCTCTCTCTCTCTCTCTCTCACAGTCTCTCTCTCTCTCTCTCACAGTCTCTCTCTCTCTCTCTCACTGTCTCTCTCTCTCACTCTCTCAGTCTCTCTCTCTCACTCTCTCTCTCACTCTCTCAGTCTCTCTCTCTCACTCTCTCTCTGTCTGTCTCTCTGCAATTTAAGAGTACTCGGGAATTCATCACCTGCTATCCTGGGCAGGAGCCCAGAGGAAGGCTACAGAAATGTCCATTCAACTTGTTGAACAAGAGAGCTCTCTATGCGCGCACACACACACACACACACACACACACACACACACACACACACGCAGAAAATTGAGATGGCGCAAACTGAAGAAGCACCAAAACCATTTGAAGGTTAATACAATTAAAGTACAACTCGCAGTGTTAACCCTCTACTGCATGAAGTATTACATTTATATCAAAAACTTTTTTTAAATGGATTATATATTACTTGAATTAGTAAGGTTAGTGCAATGGTGGAAATTTGTTTCCACCGTGGGTGCGTAGAAAAACAAACACAGCAACAACATACATATAAACCCTCATAAACAAATCACAGGCATAGAGGGGAGAAGGGAACAAAAAGAAAACATCAGGATCATACAACAAATGCCCGAGCATAAGATGGCATCACAATGGCGGAGTACCTATGTGTTTACCACTCGTATACCCATAGGAGCAGAACTCCTACCACAGCTGGCCTTTCTGCACAAGGGTATACTCTACCTGCGGCCAGAAGGAAGGGGGTGGAAATATTGATAAATGTAGATGGTTGGTCTGGATTATTTTACATTTTATCTGCCTTCCGGAGCGTATTTGAAATGACAGTCCGATAAATTAGGGGTGGGAATACCAATCATTGTTCTCGCCATCATGTGGTCACAAATAACTCAAATAGGCCTAAAATTACAACAGTTTATCCATCCATCCATCTTCAACCGCCTACTCCTTTCCAGTAAAGGTCAGAGCGGATGTTTGATATAAATTTTAAACTAAACAAACCTGCAATGCACCAAAGTAAACAACATCCATCTTCTACCGCTTACTCCTTTTCAGGGTCACGGGGGAACCTGGAGACTATCCCAGGGAGCATCGGGCACAAGGCGGGGTACACCCTGGACAGAGTGCCAGTCCATCACAGGGCACAAT
>JAFFST010047754.1:196438-228463 GCA_022414735.1 Noturus placidus
ACATACATACATATATATACACACACAAACTTGTTTCAATGACGAAAATAAGTCTCAAATAGTGTTGCAATTGTTTTCCTTTTAAGCCTAAATATTTCCTTTTGCCTAAATATTGAAAAATCATTTTAATGCGGCCCTTCTCCAGACCATGTGATTGCAGAAGAGTACTTCATGGTCACGTGACAGTTTTGTCAAAGTTAAAGCACCCCCCCCCCTTTCAAGTTACAAAGGGAAAATAGTAGTTGTGTATTATTGTTTCGATAATAATAATAATAATAATAATAATAATAAGAGGGCGCACGGTGGCTTAGTGGTCAGCACGTCCGCATCACACCTCCAGGGTCCGGGGTTTGAGTCCCGCCAGGGCCATGTGTGTGTGTGTTTGCATGTTCTCCTCGTGTGTCGGGGGTTTCCTCCCCCAGTCCAAACACATGCATGTTAGTCTGATTGGGGTGTCTAAAGTGTCTGTAGTGTACGAATGTGTGTGTGAGTGTGTATGTGATTGTACCCTGTGATGGACTGGCACTCTGTCCAGGGTGTACCCCACCTTGTGCCCGATGCCTCCTGGGATAGACTCCAGGTTCCCCCGTGACCCTGATAAAGGAGTAAGCGGTTATAGATGGATGGATGAATAATAATAATAATAATAATAATAATAATAATAATAAGATGAATTGTCCCCAACACAGTGCAGTAAAGGTTTCACGGTGAGGAACATTGTTTCGAGGCTCTGTTATGTGTCGCTAGTTTGATCCTCTTCATTATTCCCTCCACCCAGATACACCCCCCCCTCCCCTCTCTCCCTCTCTCCCTCTCTCTCTCTCTCTCCTCCTAGACTGAAGGAGAAACCTCCAACCTCAAGATGCTGACAAGCACAATGTCGGACTACTTCATCACAAGGAAGGAAGTATACACTACAATCCATTAGTGCTGCTTAACTGTGCAGTACAAACACCACACCGCAGCACCTGCTGCCGAGCACGCGCTAAGTAACGCCGAGCACCTGTTGCTTCTTCCGCCGAGCGAATTAAATACGACCTGCTTACCTGCGCGCGGAACACGCTCCAGAAACTCCAAGGCGAGGAAAATAAATAAAGCAGCACTGCTTTAACATTCACTTAACGAGAGAGAGAGAGAGAGAGAGAGAGCAAAAAGCCTCGTTGAGCGCGCGAGAGGACGTGCAGCGCGCTCGGGCACAAAGGTCGCCATGGCAACAGACAATTTCGTGCCCCTTGTTTATGCCCGCCCACCAGCGCGAACATAACCCGCCTCCTTTCTGACGTCATGTGCGGCTCTGTTTGAACAGCCACTATGGGGGAAATTAACTAGTAATGGGAAGTATTTTCTAATAGTAATGGGAAGTTCGGATCATTTTACTGACTCGGATCTTTGAATCACGGTCAGCAAAATGAACGACTCCTGCTCTAATTACTTCAGCAGAATATAATTAAAATGTTAACATGTTTAATTCCCCAACACGTCTAGTACTCATACAAACGCCGATCACATTTAGAATGAAAGATAAACTATAGGCGAACACGCTAAGGCTGAATTATGGGAAACAGAAATGATTCATTAATAGCTCGGCTGAGTTTTCAGGCGACGCGGCGTGTTCGTTCACCTCACTTCCTGATCCGAGGCGTTCTTTCTTTCGTCACGTCACATTTGTTACGTCTGAAACAGGAACGATTAGTTCAGCTCTCGCGTCTTCGGGTTCGAGTCGTTCGTTCGGTCCATGGGCTGAATGCAGTGGAGCAGTGACGTGATGAACGAAGGTCATCCCTCCCAAGGTTGATAGAGCAGCAGCACTCTGTTCCATAGTTCTCTCTCTGACTATGAAGATTGCCTATGCCTCGGCGGCTACAATAGCTGGGCTCTCTGTAGCAGGAGCTGAGTAAATATAGCCTTCTGTGCAGGAAGTCCAGAGGCGACGGCCAGTCACCGGCCTACAAATTATTGCAATTACTGTCACTGTTCTTTCTGACTAACAAGACCCTTAAGAGACTAATGAGACCCTTAAGGTGTAAGGGAAAAAATGTGCAAAGCTAGAGATGTTCAACTGCATGGCCTGGAGAGGTAGAGTCTAGCACAGTCCATGGTCCTGACCTGTTAATAAAATGATGAGTTGAACACCCATGCTTCCCGATCCAGCCATAAGAATGATTTCAATACGTTCTTCTTCTGTCAAAGGCGTTCTTAAAGGCTATCTGAAAAAATATATAAACGGAATATGAAAAAAATGATGGTAGACATTTTGCTAAAAAGTGTTAAAGGGGTTATATGATGCTTGTTAATGTTTTCCTGTTCCTTTAGTGTGTAATGTATCTGTTTGTGCATGTATAAGACCTGCAAAGTTACAAAGCTCATGGTCTCCCACAAAGGGAGCCTTGCTAGAGACCCTTTTAAAACGCCTCGATCCCAGTCCAGATATTACTTCCGCATTACGTCTACATCACAATTTGAAGTATCAGCATAATACCGCCATAATGTTCCCATTTTTAACTCATAAAAATTTTCTTAACTGTATTTAATGTAGTCACTTCAGGACATAAAGTTGTTGCAGTGAAGAAGACAAATTAAACCGTTATAACGTCGTATCTGAAAGGTAACAGAGTTACAAAATAAAAAACTACCAATGCGAAACGTTCTGCTCAAGGCGTGCTTGCAATGTTGGTTCCGATCGATCTGCTCGATCGTCTGCATTTTCAGAATCTCACTCGGCTCGGACTGATCCGGTAAAACCGACGATATTAGAAGCCTTGGAAGCTCACGATTATGGTAAGGGGCGTTACACTTCCGGGACACGCTTGAGGTTTTTGGCCAATCACAACACAGTGGGCCAGCTGGCCAATCAGAGCAGTCTGGGCTTTTCGGAAGGTGGGGCTTTGGAGAAACCGGTACTCAATTGGACAGACTGAGAATAGAGGTACTGCAATAATGTACCGTATGTGAAAAATAAAAAAGTAAAAAAAAGTATGTGTTATTCCACCAAATAAACAAAATAATCCTAATCATTTAAAAGCATCATATGACCCCTTGGATTTCCCCCCATGTTTGGAGAATTTTGGCACACCCTCTAGAAGAGCATGAAAAATCTGTAATACAACATTCTTGACAACCCCGAGGAAGAAGAATGCGCTGTCTGGGATTATTGATCTGCTGCTCAAAAAGAAACACAATTTTTAATCCCTGTCCAATTATCATTACCAATAACATTATTTCTAGAGTGTTAGATTTAACACCTCATTGTAGGTCTATGTAGATTTTTTCAGTCAGAATTTACAGACTTGCCCCCCAAAAAAGTCATTTTTGGTGAACTCAAGACATTCTCCAATTACCTTGACATAAAGGAAAGGTACCATATCAGTGCGTCTTTCTAGTAACTATGGGTGGAGTTAATAGGGGGGCGGGGAAACCTGGCCAGTTGAGGTGGTTCGGGCACCTGGTAAGGATGCCCCCTGGGCGCCTCCCTAGGGAGGTATTCCAGACACATCCAACTGGGAGGAGACCTCGGGGAAGACCCAGGACTAGGTGGAAAGACTATATTTCCACACTGACCTGGGAACGCCTCGGGATCCCCCAGTCAGAGCTGGTTAATGTTGCTCAGGAAAAGGAAGTTTGGGGTTCCTTGCTGGAGCTGCTACCCCCGCGACCCGATTACGGATAAGCGGTTGAGGATGGATGGATGGATGGATGGATGGAAACCTGGCCCTCCCAGCCGCAGTGACAATAATAGCCTATGTTTGAAGGCCACAGCTAAAGTAAGCATTGTTTATAACCGATAAAAGGACGATTGTTTGGATTTTGCATGTCTCAAATGTCTTGCTGTGTCTCCTGTGCATGTCCATATGTCTCCAGTAGCTTGTGGAAAAGCAAAATCCAATGGCAAAACCCACAGCCTAGGCTAACTACTCTATTGTGAACATTCACAAAATTAGATGTCAAAAAATACAACATTGTTGTTTAATTATTATCATTTGTGTATGTTTTGTGCTGTTTTATCACAATTTTATTATAGAAGTCTACTGGAATCTTAATGAGTCTTCATTGTTTTCAAAGTTTTTAGTCTAGACTAGCGAGCAAGCTTTAGTACACTGTAGAGTTTTGAACGCACGTCCTTCTGATATCCTGAGCATCTTTATCAAATGCTGCCGAGCACCGTAGTGTCCACTAGCCTTGAGTTGATTCTCACTCGTCGCATGCTCTTCTGCTCTGTACTTGTTTACTACTGCTTACTACTTTTGGAAGGGCGGTTGTGGATCAGGTGGTAGAGCGGGTTGTCCACTAATCGTAGGGTTGGCGGTTTGATTCCCGGCCCACGTGACTCCACATGCCGAAGTGTCCTTGGGCAAGACACTGAACCCCAAGTTGCCCCCGATGGCAAGTTAACGCCTTGCAGCTCTGCTATCATTGGTGTGTGTGTGGGTGAATGAGACACAGTGTAAAGCGCTTTGGATAAAAGCGCTATATAAGTGTGCCATTTATTTGGAAATTCACTTCTCCCTGGTTCTGGAGAGTTGCATGCATTCTCCACTGTGTCGGTGACCTTGGCCGTGCTATGCGGACATTATTTACTCTTTATTTTCACTGAGCTCGTTCGTTTGTCCCCTGCTTATTAAGTGCGATCTATATTTTTATACCACGTTCAGCATGGGAGGCCTCTGGTGAGCTGAGTAACTCCTTTCCGAGTGAGTGAGACAACATTGCTCATTTTCCCTGCCTCACTGGTTTTCCTCCCTTAAAGTAGTCCACATTCTGGACGGTTCTGCTAGCTACTGTCTAATGGAGCTTGGGGTTAACATGTGCTGCTAAGAGGCATCGAGATGGTACTCCCTCTACTTGCTGCATCATGTTTATTGCCGACGCTTCACTTGGATTATATTGCTCTATATTGGAACCGTATTGCACATATATTCTTCCTTGTACAAAGTAAGCAGTCCCTGCTAATCACGTTACAAGACTTGCGCACATACAGATAATGTCTGAATCTCATTAAAAAGAATATAGGCATCAGATAACAGCACACTGCCTTGGCAGGACAGTTTTTTGGATTCATTCTTAGTACCTCCCCCTTTCACCCAGCTAAACATATTTATCCTAACCCGTGCCTACTCAAACTTGCTACTTATATTACAATGTAGGAGTGCCGGTGAGCTTAGCATTGTAAGAGACATATTAGATAAAGCTTAAATACAATCCCACAAACTGCAAACAAAGCACACAGACACACACACACACGGCACATGAATATTCTGCATTGCTTCACATTCTCTTGGATATTAAAGGATACTACTTTTGAAACAGAAGTGACAGCTGACCTTCTTTTAAAATTTATTTTAAAAGATAAAACATGATTAACAAATAGAGATCTTTGCCTGCTTACCTCAGTTAAAAAAATAAATAAAATAAATAAATCATCCCAAATGAGAGTAAATAGAACAATGCCCTCTGTTGGTTGAAGCAGAATACTTTGGATTATTTTTGTAGGGTAAGAAAATATTGTAGGTTCATGGATCTCCGAGTGTTGTTCATTTGATTGTTTGTTTGTTTGTTTTAAATATCATAACTGTTCAGTTTTTAAGCCTAATTAAATGGTCACAATGGATTTAAACTACTCCATTATAACACTAATGTGTGTCTAAAAAGTAGACGGATCTGGCGTTTGTGGGTGAAATGTTAATGAATATGCTTGCTTTGGATTTCTTTTTTTTGGATTTCCCGGGTGATCCCATGCCTTGGGCAAGACAATGAACCCTAAGTTGCCCCCGATGGCAAGCTAGCACCTTGCATGCAGCTCTGCTACCATTGGTGTGTGAGTGTGTCTCATTTGTAAGTCGCTTTGGATAAAAGCGTCTGCTAAATGAATAAATGTAAATGTAAATAAAGTTCCTGGCTACAAAATATTTGAAATCTCAGAGATTATACGTCTACAGGAAGTGTGAGTATCAGTCAGTATTCACAGATAACCCAGTACATCTATGGTAACAGTAATATGTCCTTAGAATTCCTTCTCTTAACATGACATTAGTATTGATGATAACAAAACATATAATAAATAGGAACAATTAGGAACTCAAACGGGAACTGCGTAGAAGCAACCGTCATACCTATCCATGGATAATTACTGTACTTGAATATAACGGAAATGAAAAAGCGCATTATAGTCCAGTGGGGTGTGGTTGAGAGTCTGGCTCTTCTGTGAGCCAGAGAGAGAACATAGGAGGCCTGCAGCAAAATAATATGGCTGACATTTTTATCTCTCTTCTCTAATACGAGAGCTATTAGATTGGCCCGTAGCAGCCTATAGCCGTGGCCTACTTTACCATTCCCCATGTCATTTCCAAACCCTGAGAGTGAGTGTGTCAGGTTTTTTCCCCTCTGTTCTGTGGTTAAAAGTGGTAGAAACAAGGTCAAAAGATGGAAGCCTTGTTACGATCAATGCGATCTCTGTCTAGCTTTACATGTGTTTGAATAAGGCTTTAAGCCATCCTAATACATAAGTGTAGAAGATGTACAGTGGCAGCTTAGAGGTTAGCATGTTTGCTTCGCACCTCCAGGGTTGGGGGATCGATTTCCACCTTTGTCCCATGCTTCCGGGGTTTCCTCTTGGTACTCCAACATGCGTTGGCTGGTTGACATTTCCAAGTTGTCCGTAGTGTGTGATTGTGCCCTTAGTTGGGTTTGTACCCCGTCCAGGGTGCTTCAGGGATAGGTTCCAAGCTCCCTTCAACCCTATGTAGGATCAGTGGTATCAATGGATGGATGGATAGTTTCCTACACTATTGATCAGTGGTTAAGATATGGTCGTGAATTCAAACCCCAGCATTGCCAAGCTGCCACTGTTGGACGATTGACCCTCAACTGCTCAGGGTAAGTCATTCTGGATAAGGGCATCTGACAAATGTCAAAATATATAATTTAATAGTATATAAATAGCATTTCTCAGTACAAATTACATCACCAGCTCCATATACTATACATTCCAACAAACTGGCAAGCCACTCCAGTGGTGTTGGTTGATGTCACCCAAACTTGTCAATGAATACTACCAGATGATACTAGCAGAAAGTAATCCGGTTGCTATATATTTGTCCTTCAGAGAGTCGGTCACAGAGACAAATGCAAATGCAGTCATCTATTCATTCCACACTGTTTCTGCCTCAGTTCCTAGTTTTGTAAATGCTTACAGAAAGAACTCTAGGACACTTTGTCTTCCACTAAAGTTGTCATGTCCGTATACACACCAATGTCAATACAATATGAAGAAGGGACAACTATAACTATAACACAGTTTGTCTTTATTTGACATAAATCCCATCCAAAATCTTTGTTTTGTTTTTGCTGTACACTGAAGACATTTGGGTTTGAGATCAAACGATAAATACGAGACGATGGATCGCACGACCCCGATTCCAAAAAAGTTGGGACGCAGTGTAAAATGTAAATAAATGTCAATCAAAACAGAATGCAATGATTTGCGAATATCATAAACCCATATGTTATTCCACTAATCGTGGGGTTGGTGGTTCGAATCCCGGCCCGGGTGATCCCATGCCGAAGTGTCCTTGGGCAAGACACTGGACCCTAAGTTGCCCCCGATGGCAAGCTAGCACCTTGCATGCAGCTCTGCTACCATTGGTGTGTGAGTGTGTCTCACTTGTAAGTCGCTTTGGATAAAAGCGTCTGCTAAATGAATAAATGTAAATGTAAATGTATTCACAGTAGATCATAGAAAACATTTCAAATGTTTAAACTGAGGACAGTTTTAAGAAAGAAAAAAAAAAAAGGTTATTTTGAATTTCATGGCCACAACATGTCTAAACAAAGTTGGGACCGGGCAACAAAAGGCTGGAAAAGAAAGTGTTAGTAAAAAGAAGTTTAATTGATAACAGGCATGTGTCCATAGTGTCCAAAGTGTCCGTAGCGTATGAATGGGTGTGTGAATGTGACTGTGCCCTGCGATGGATAGGCCCCATGTTCTCCGTGACCACTGTGAAACACCTGCTTGCAATAATATACACTCACTGTTCACTTTAATAGGAACACCTGTACACCTGCTCATGCATATTGATGATCAATAGCTTCAGTTACTGTTCATGACAAACATCGGGATGGGGAAAAAATGTCATCTCAGTGAAATGACTGTGACATGTTTGTTGGTGAACTGATGATCTCCTGGGATTTTCAGACACAGAATGGTGTGAGAAACAAAGAAATCAAAGCAGAATGACCGGGCTGATTTGACCTAAGAAGGAAAGCTAGCATAACTCAAACACACCACTCTTTACCGCCGTAGTGAGCAGAAAAGAACAAGACATGTTGATGGATGGGTTACAATGAGCCATTTCCACTATCAGAGTTGCCTCTCAGTGAATTATATTATTTTTTTGCACCATTCTAGTGCCTGTTGTGCATAAAAACCCCATGAGATCAGCAATTTCATGTCACCGAGAGCACATTTCCCACCCATTCGACCCGATGTTCAACCTGAACATTAACTGAAGCTCTTGACCTGTACCTACACGAGTTTATGCATTGTGCTGCTGACACATGATTGAACAGGAGTGCAGGTCTTCCTATTAAAGTGGTGAGTATACACTAATGTGCCACTGTATACTGTAAAATATTCATTCATTTATCTTCACTTTATGCTGTAAAGCATAATACACCCTAATACACCCTGGAAGGGATGCCAGTCCAGCCACACTCATTGCCAGTTCACACACTCATTCAAGTGCTATTTGCACCTTAAAGTCAGATTTCAACTCCATGCAGCATGTGTTTATCGGTTTTCAGGAATGGTATGGCCCACAAAATTACTATTTTCAGCATGCACTGACAGCTTTGATCATTTGGGAGTTTATTCTAAAAGTGTTTGAAAATAAAATGACACGGTGTTGAATACAGTGGTTGGACACCATGTCTAGTTAAACTGGCTAATCACAGTGCCTGGGGATAAGTGATGCACACGAGGGTTTAGTGCAGTACATGTGTGAATAACCAATGAAAGAGTCAGTGTACTGTCGTGGGGTTGTACATCAAGCCAGTTATTAGTCATTTAAACTGATCAACCTGCTCCTTGACGGAGGCCAGGATGGCAGAGGTCGTCTCTGTCTCAGATCCATCCCCGTTGGAGGCGTTTAGTACTGGGCTCAACATGTTGGAGTTCTCACTGTCACAAGACTGGTCTGGAACTGGCATTACTCCTACAAGAAAAGAAAAGAAAAGCAACACATTTTATAATCACTTCAAGAGGAATGCATTATATTGTTAAAAGTATGCAGCATTTTTTTTTTTAAGTTTTGCGATGCAAACTGGCTAACCACTAAACACCATGATTTAAAATAGGGAAAAATACAAAAAAATGATGTAACAAGTTCCTACACGTGAAGAGTGTGTAGTCTGTCTGTTCACATTTTTCTCAGTATGAGCTTTTCCTATGTTCTCCTCCAGCTCTCCTGTGTTCTTACCCAAACACTAATAGACTCATGAATGCTGTGGAATTTGGAAATTAACACCATCTCTCTCTCTCTCTCTCTCTCTCTCTCTCTCTCTCTCTCTCTCTCTCTCTCTCTCTCCCATTTCCCCCTTCTCTGCCTTTCCACCTTCTTCTTGTTTTCTCCTTTTTTCTCTAACTGTTCCCTCACCAAATGTCTAGCTCACCAAATGTCAGTCCAAGCTCCCCAGAACAAGCATCAGCCCAGAAAATGGCTGCTCCTGTGAGGGCTGCGTAAGTTGCATAAGTGCTCTTTCAAGCTACTAAAAATCTTAGACAACCTAGTATGAGTATATACCGAGGAAATATTAAGTGAGATGATACAAAGGTAGAAACGTCTCTTCTCCTCACCTTGTAGTCCATAGGGAGGTACAGGGAGACATTTCTAGGTCAAACCGATGCCTTGCCACCAGTTAAGCAAGATCATTTTGAATGTGTCCAAGCTTGGCAGATTTAACTAATAACAGGACCGGCTGCTGCTTTGATAGAGTACACGTCTTGGGGTTAATCGTAATCATGCACCTCCACTTGATTAATGATATCAAAAATAAATATAATATAACACAGAGAATCTGCACAAGGTATATTAAGCTGAGGCCTTCCTGTATAAAATAGAATTGATCCCACGCAATGCAGCAGTATAAAGGATGCTATGTTAAACATGTAGTATGCTAAACAGGGTGAAGGATAAATCATTTAGCACCTGAGCAGGACAGCAGATAATCCCCCCCCCCCCACACACACACACACACATTATAAATAACTAGATCATCCATGCCTCCTCTGGGCTGGGGCTGCCTCAAACAAATGGCATACCCTCTTCAGATTTATGCAGAATCTAAACCCTGCATTCACCAATCTAGATGAGTTGAATATTAATTTGGCAATTCATCATCCATCCATCCATTCATCTATAACCGCTTACTCCTTTATCAGGGTCACGGGGGAACCTGGAGCCTATCCCAGGAGGCATCGGGGACAAGGCGGGGTACACCCTGGACAGAGTGCCAGTCCATCACAGGGCACAATCACATACTGTACACACTCATACACACATTCATACATTACGGACACTTTAGACACGCCAATCAGCCTAACATGCATGTGTTTGGACTGGGGGAGGAAACCGGAGTACCCGGAGGAAACCCCCGACACACGAGGAGAACATGCAAACTCCACACACACATGGCCCTGTATTGCATGTGAATTGTTCTCTAGAGTAAGCCACATTTTTATAACAGGGCACACACTCATACCCTATTATTCACTTCTAGGAGCAATTTACAACAGCCTGTCCACCTACATGTTTTTGGGAACCCTCTTGGACACCCGCTTGGACAAAACTCCACACAGGCAGTAACCCAAGCTCTGGATCTGAACCAGAGACCCTGAAGCTGTGAGCCAGCATTGCTATTGGAATGGCTGACCTAACAAGATTATCTAGCAAGCAAGAATGTAGCAAATGACAGAATCAGGCAACTCACACACCAAACGTCCCATACGTGTACATTAAACGAATTTTCTGTCTGAAATTTCACTCCAATTCATTTTCAGAAGTGGGTGGCAAATTAAAGTGAGGAATAGCGAGGGATAGCGAGGGATGTAGGACAGTGAGGAGTGAGTAACTAAATAGGAAAAAAGCTGAGCTGACTTCAACTGTCTTCACATTCTTCACTGAACCTGCTGTATATCTCTAATGAATCAAGAGTAGGAAGCAGAGGAAACTATTCATGGAGAAAGCTGTACAATACACCGATCAGCCATGACATTAAAACCACTGACAGCTGAAGTGAATAACATCAATTATCTCATTACAATGGCACCTGTCAAGGGGTGGGATATATTGTATTAGGCAGCAAGTGCACGGTCAGTTCTTGAAGTTGATGTGTTGGAAGCAGGACAAATGGGCAAGTGTAAGGATCTGAGCAACTTTGACAAGGGCCAAATTGTGATGGCTAGACATCTGGGTCAGAGCATGTACAAAAGTGCCAGGTCTTGTGTGGTATTCCTGGGATATTTGCTAATTTCAAGCTTAGAAGTGTGTTATTCTATTGGCAGATACTTTTGCTTCTTTCTAAAAATACGTGTATATATATATATATATATATATATATATATATATATATATATATATATATATATATATAACACACACACTGTACGGTTTATGCATTTAATACATAATGGAATTTGACATTTTTTCTGATTCACCCCACTGCCGTTTTTCTCGGTTAAACATGTTATGTCTTACATGTGAACAAAGGACAGATTGTCTTAATGCACACTGCCAACTTGCAACAGACACTTGCACACAGTTGCTCAGTTTCTGTAAGGATGTCAGTTCTTTCTTGTCTATTCTTTTTTAAAACTAGTTGTTTAATTTTCTTGTATTCCCTCCCTCTATCCAGCCATTCATTTATCCATTCATTTGTCCATCCATTCATCCATCCACCCATTTATCCATTCAATTATTCATCCATCCATGGATTTATCCATCCATTCAATTATCCATCCATCCATCCATCCATCCACTTATCCATCCATTTATCATCCATCCATACATCCATTCAATTATCCATCTATCCATTTATCCATCCACCCATCTATTTATCCATCCATTCATCCATTCATCCATCCACCCATCCATTTATCCATCCATTCATCCATTCATCCATCCACCCATCCATTTATCCATCCACCCATCCATTAATCCATCCACCAATCCATCCACCATCCATTTATGCATCCACCCATCTATCCATCCATCTATTTATCCATCCACCCATCCATCCACCCATCCATTTATCCATCCATTTATCCATCCACCCATCCATCTATCCATCCATTTATGCATCCACCCATCTATCCATCCATCTATTTATCCATCCACCCATCCATTTATCCATCCACCCATCCATCCATCCATTTATCCATCCACCAATCCATCCACCATCCATTTATGCATCCACCCATCTATCCATCCATCCATTCATCCATTTATCCATCCACCCATCCATCCACCATCCATTTATGCATCCACCCATCTATCCATCCATTCAATTATCCATCCATCCATCCATTTATCCATCCACTTACCCATCCATTTATCCATTCATCCATCCATACATCCATTCAATTATCCATCCATCCATTTATCCATTCCACCCATCTATCCATCCATCTATTGATCCATTCAATCATCCATTTATCCATCCACCCATCCATCCATCCATCAATTTATCCACCCACCCATCCATCCATTCATTTATCCACCCACCCATCCATCCATCCACCCATCCATCCATCCATTTATCCATCCACCCTTCCATCCATCCATTTATCCATCCACCAATCCATCCACAATCTATTTATGCATCCACCCATCTATCCATCCATCCATTTATCCATCCACCAATCCATTCATCCATTTATCCATCCACCCATCCATCCATCCATTTATCCACCCACCCATCCATCCATCCATTTATGCATCCACCCATCTATCCATCCATCTATTTATCCATCCATTCACCCATTTATCCATCCACCCATCCATTTATCCATCCACCCATCTATCCATCCATCTATTTATCCATCCATTCACCCATTTATCCATCCATCCATCCATCCTTTTATCCATCCACCCATCCATCCACCATCCATTTATCCATCCACCCATCCATCTATTTATCCATCCATTCACCCATTTATCCATCCATCTATTTATCCATCCATTCACCCATTTATCCATCCACCCATCCATACACCATCCATTTATCCATCCACCCATCCATCTATTTATCCATCCATCCACCCATCTATCCATCCATCTATTTATCCATCCATTCACCCATTTATCCATCCATCCATCCTTTTATCCATCCACCCATCCATCCACCATCCATTTATCCATCCACCCATCCATCTATTTATCCATCCATTCACCCATTTATCCATCCATTTATCCATCCACCCATCCATCCACCAATCCATCCACCATCCATTTATGCATCCACCCATCTATCCATCCATTTATCCACCAATCCATCCACCATCCATTTATGCATCCACCCATCTATCCATCCATCTATTTATCCATCCATTCACCCATTTATCCATCTATCCATCCATCTATTTATCCATCCATTTACCCATTTATCCATCCATCCACCATCCATTTATGCATCCACCCATCTATCCATCCATTCAATTATCCATCCATCCATCCACTTATCCATCCATTTATCCATCCACCCATCCATCCACCATCCATTTATCCATCCACCCATCCATCCACCAATCCATCCACCATCCATTTATGCATCCACGCATCTATCCATCATTCTATTTATCCATCCATCCATCCATTTATCTATCCACCCATCCATCCATCCATTTATCCATCCACCATCCATTTATCTATCCACCCATCCATCCATCCATTTATCCATCCACCCATCCATCCACCAATCCATCCACCATCCATTTATGCATCCACCCATCTATCCATACATCTATTTATCCATCCATTCATCCATTCATCCATTTATCCATCCATCCACCCATCCATTTATCCATCTATTTATCTATTTATTTAGCCATCCATCCATTTATCAATTCATTCATCCATCCATCATTAGATTATTATCTTAAACTGTGAACTTGCAGAACCTTTTACTGCTGTTTTGTGTCTATTTATACTTGTTAGCAAAGGCCAATCCCCATCCCCCGCCCAAAAAATTAGCAAAATAGTCACGTTAATTGAATATTTCTTAAAGAATGGCGACATAATTTTGTCATATTTCTACCAAATCAACTACTTATTCAAAAACAAATGGTAGTTACAGTATGTATCTTGAGCAA
The DNA here is from genome assembly GCA_022414735.1 of Noturus placidus. Taxonomy (NCBI): domain Eukaryota; kingdom Metazoa; phylum Chordata; class Actinopteri; order Siluriformes; family Ictaluridae; genus Noturus; species Noturus placidus. Next base: position 210,798 of record JAFFST010047754.1, read on the forward strand.
ACATAAAGGAAATTTTTCCTTTTACTACCAGCCGCATTTGCAGCACTAAATGCTCTTGAACTCCAACTGGAATTAAAGCATTTGGATACAATTTCTGAGCTTTATTATTTAAAAAATAGATCATTCAAACACAAAAATTACAATGCAGGGAATCCAAATAGCTGAGACAAAAGACAAGGCAAGAATAATAAGCACAATGAAAGCAGCTTGCAGTGTGTGTTATGTGCTCGCATTAAGAAGGTGCAGCTGCATACACTCATACACACACTACTCAGACATTGAATCAACCAGCGTTGAGTTCGTGCTCAATCCTGTAAAGAATCACAAACACACGGCACAAGCACATGGGAACCATGACATGCTTTCTAGGATTGCAAACTGGTGTCTGCAGTAAATGTAACCTCTTTGATACTTTATTTATTTAGCTACAACAATGATTACGTTTACATGGACAGCAGTAATCTAATTATTCTCCTTATTCTGAATAAGACAATATTCTGATTAAGGTGTTTACATGAGTCACTTTTAGAATACTCCTTCAACATTCCCATTTTACTTGTCATATAACATAGATTGATTAACACCACACATCATTACGTCACTGCGCCATGCCGTCCGAAGTTTCTCCAGAATATCACGCATGACCATACAGTTCGTTACGGTCAAGTATACAGTTTTGGGTGTTTTATTTTTATTTTTACGCATGCTTCAAGTGCAGTTAATTATTTGTCATTTTATACGTGCAAATAGACGACTGTTTGAAGCTGTGGGCTGTGTCTCAAACCGCGTACTCACCGTCTATATAGTAGCCGAGATGCATGTATTTCGCCTACTGTAGGCCTATAGTAGGTGAGTACGCGGTTTGGGACGCAGCCGTGCTCTCTTGTTTCTCAACCGTCAAACGGTTGCGCACTGCCGTGTGTGTACGTGTCCTGTCTCAAAATGCGGTGAAAACTCCCACATGACGTTAACACATGACATTAAGGTGTGTAATGCACGTCGATAATGCGTCTAACACAGGAATACTCCACATGTCTTAATCCGATTTGTGTTTACTTCGAGTATGACCTTAATCGGATTAAGGTCATCAGTAATCTCTGTTTACATGCGAGTTTCTTAATCAGAGTATCGACTTCGGGTTAATCGGGTTAACATCGGATTATCGTTGTCCATGTAAACATACTGACTGAATAGTTTAGACACACCTGATATTTGCCAAGATGACAAAAATGCTAATTGGCCTGTGACAAAGGACAAAGGAGATCTCTGAGTTGCATCATTTAAAAACTGTCATCATGTGATGTTATGCCACTTTAGTTACATAGCTTTGTTGATATTCGTCCATGCTGTGAGATAAGCAGGGGAGAGTTTATGTGGTGGGGGATGGGGTGGATGGCCGAGCTACACCGGCAAACCTCATTAAAACAGCTTCATTCCTGCCAAGAACAACAACAAAAATGTAATGAAAAATTTTTAATGAGATTTTAATGAAAGGTCCAGAGCACATCGTTCCTGAGCGAATCAGTTGCAACACTCGGAGGATGCACTATCCCCCCCCCCCCCCCCCCTTCTCTTTTCAAATCATCTGTTCAAATTGCTGCTCATGCTGTGTCACAATCAGTGTTGGGTAAATTACTCAAAAAACGTAATCCAATACAGATACTAATACTAATTACTAGTTTAGAATTGCAATTTGATTACATTACTGATTACTGCATGTAAAAAGTAATCAGATTACTAATTCCTTTGCTTTCAAGTTACTTTCAAACCTACAAAAATACAGTACAAAGTGAAACTCATAGTTCTTTCAGTAATTTTAGCGTGCGTTCTTTAGTGATTCCGTAAAGCGCATGCTCATTGCTCATTAACTGATGCAGCCACCAAGGTGTTAGCTGGACTGTTCATCATCCGCGGCGGAGCCCAGATTCTTCTCCATGCATTTATTCCAGCTCGGCTGGTAGCCTAAGTTTCTCTTCATGGAACGCTGAGGTAACGTAGCTGTCAGTGAATGATATGATTTGATCAGAAAAAGCTGGATTTCTCATAAAACTTGCCTCGGGTGCTTGTAGGACAACCAGACGGATAAAATATGAAACTTTTCTTACTAGGCTAGTTTGGTGTCGCTAGTCAAGGGGAGGCTACAGTGCTACAGCGCTATGCAGAGTACATTATCTTTCCATCTGCTCTGCTCATATCATGTTCACTTAAACCAGAACTCACGTCCATAGACATTTACACGCCTTGTTGTGCTGCTCAGCATCAGAGGATGTTACTGTTTCAGTTTCAGCACCGCTACTGGTTTACAAAAGATAAACCGTATATATCTATTTTTCCTCACACTGACTGTGAGCTAGCGTCTGGCAGAATTGAGAGACTGTCAGCCAATAAAACACGAGTATTTCCACGTACTTTCCTGTCGAGCCTATATGATTGGTCTCGCCTCCATTCACCGAAGATATAAAATTACAACACCGCCGTGTCTTCTTTTACTGTTACACAGTGACAAACCACTCCGAGTGGAGAATTATTCCGTGCTGAAGAAACACATCGTCTTGTGTTCAGATCTGAACTTAATATCATTAATTATCATTGCTATGCTGATGACACCCAGCTCTATTTGTCCTTCCAGCCTGATGATCCATCCGACTCTGCATGCATCTCAGCTTGCCTGTTGGATGAGGGAACACCACCTTAAGCTCAACCTGGCAAAATCTGAGCTTCTCGTCATCCCAGCCTGTCCCTCAATCAACCACAACCTCACTGTACAGCTCGGCACAACCACACTCAAGCCAACCAGGACGGCCAGGAACCTTGGGGTGACTCTTGATGACAGCTTGACCTTTACAGACCACATCTCAACAACTGCTCGGTCCTGTAGATTCATCCTGTTCAACATCAAGAAAATCCGCCCCTACCTCACCGAACAGGCCACACAGATACTAGTCCAGGCTCTTGTTATCTCACAACTGGACTACTGCAACTCTCTACTTTCGGGCCTCCCGGCCAGCTCCATCAGACCCCTGCAGATGATTCAGAATGCTGCAGCACGCCTTGTCTTCAACCAGCCCAAAAGAACCCATGTCACACCCCTCTTCATCTCCCTCCACTGGCTTCCTGTAGCTGCCTGCATCAAATTCAAGGTCTTGATGATCACGTACAAGACCTCGTCTGGAACAGCACCCTCCTACCTCAACTCTCTCCTGAAGGCTTACGTTCCCTCACGCAATCTACGATCGATTAGCGACCGACGTTTAGTAGTTCCTACTCAGCGTGGCGCAAGGTCCCTTTCCAGAACCTTCACACTAACTGTTCCTCAGTGGTGGAATGAACTTCCAACCTCAATCTGGACTGGAGAATCTCTCACCATTTTCAAAAAACAGCTAAAGACCCACCTCTTCCGTCAACACCTAACCGACTCATAAAAAAAAAACAAAAAAAATAACAAAAATGTACTTACACGTTGACTCTGTGCACTTTGCTTCTCCTAATACTTAATTAATAGATCTTGTACAGTAGCACTACTTGTATTGTTCTCTGCTTGATATCACTTTGCTTGTATCTCTCATTTGTAAGTCGCTTTGGATAAAAGCGTCTGCTAAGTGAATAAATGTAAATGTAATATTGTTTTCTTAACAATAAAATTGTAATGCAAGTAACGTAATTTTATTGACATCAGTAACTGTAATCAAATGACATAAATTTTAAATGTAATGCGTTACATTACTGTGTTATCAGAAAAAGTCATTAGAGCAGTAATACATTACTTTGTACCCAACCCTGGACACAACAGCATATGCAGCATAACACACAAATGCAGCATAACACACATAGGGCGGCTGTGGCTCAGTCGGTAGAGCGGGTTGTCCACTAATCCACTAATCGTAGGGTTGGTGGTTCGAATCCCGGCCCGCGTGATCCCATGCCGAAGTGTCCTTGGGCAAGACACTGAACTCTAAGTTGCCCCCGATGGCAAGCTAGCACCTTGCATGCAGCTCTGCTACCATTGGTGTATGAGTGTGCACTTGTAAGTCGCTTTGGATAAAAGCGTCTGCTAAATATATATGTAAATGCTAAATGAATAAATGTAAATGTAACACACTCAGAGGAAAAGCGCTATCTGCCCTCTTCAACATCATTTGATTTGAACTCACAATCTCCCAGCAATAGTACAAATGCTTTTCTATTGGGCCACTTGAGAACCATAGAACTCAACCTTAATAAACAGAAAATGTGTCTGATGAACATACTCCAGCGTAAATTCCACCATTTTCTTTTGTTTCTAATAAAAATATCAAAAGATTTAGTATTTTATTTGAAGTATCCATTCCGGTTTAATGATTATACTGTATAAGTTCCACTTTTATTTATTCAAAATCTCCTTTAATTCATTTTTAGATTTCTATATCTTGATTTAGTCTTAATATTGCATCACAATTAGGAATAATCTAAGCTATTATTTATTGCTTATTATGTACGTGGCTGTTTTTTAAAACATCCACAGTTTTGGTGGCCACCATGTTTTTGTCTTTATTCAGCCATGAAAAAAAAAAAAACCCAAAACAAAACCGCCCCTTTTTAGCAATCAGCTGTGTGGTACTAAAAATAAATCTAGGCTTGTTGACTTGTGGTTTCACAACAGTGGAATAAATGATCCCGCTTCATTTTCTCCACACATTGACTCATATACATCAGGAACCACTTAGTGATGCTTCTGAAAGCACTTGAATGTTGATGAAGAAGCACTTCTGGCTCCTCTTAGAGCATAACATGTTGATCCAGGTGTGTTCTTTTTGCATGCTGATGTACCTCATGAGATAACCGATGACCTGCGTTGCGTTATTCTACATGTATTGTTGCCAGTAATTCTTCTTTGACTTGTAAGATTGTATCATTCCTAGCTTGAGTGACTGCTCTTGAGTACTAGCATTTATTTCTACCATCGTGGAACTGCACTATAAGCACATTTACAGTTCAAGTGCAGAAGAGGCCCAAATTTGATTGCTCTGCCTACATGCCACACAGATCTGATTTACTTAAGCAGTGTGAATTTAAAAAAATTAACTGCTCAAAGACAATTTAGGGACGTTCGTGTGTGATCCAAGCTTTGATATATATCCAATCTGGGGCCATACAAGCCCATGATTGAAATGGCAGAATGGAATTCATGTAGGGTCCCCCCCCAGATCATCTTTACATAGATGTAGATCATTATACGGCACATATTTCTATATGAAAATACCGATGATAGCTACCAAAACAGTAACAGCCATTGGTGTGTATATTGTTTTTTTACTTTTAACCCTGACATACGCAACAACGGATTGCATTTGAGACAAAATTTAGAATTGAGCTTAAAAGCCTGTGACGTGACCGTCACGGCCTCCAAAGAGTAGCCTACTGCTATCTCCAAAGAATAGCTTACTGCTATCTCTGGGTGTTATTGTGTCATTTTTACATGAACACCTAATCACAAGATCTGTGCTACACCTTGCAGGTGATTTCACTCTCCATCAGCATGCTATCCCCCAAATGATGAACAGATCCTCCAAAAGAAATGAAGCATCCCTTCACAACCATGTGCTTCCTGACAGCCCAGTCAGCATTCTAACTACAGTACGGTCTTTAAAAAGCCATCAATCAAAGTGATGGATTTTGAATCCTGTGTTTAAAGCTTTGTTTACTGCAGGTTAAAGCACTCCTTATAAGCACTCTCACCCAGTGCTCACCCGGTGGACCTGTTGCAAAGCCCTCTGGGATGGGGTCGTATCCAGTTCTCTCAAAAACAACGAGCACTTCAGAGCCATTAGCAGTCGGAAAAAAAAACAACCAAACCCAGAAACCTGCAGCGGCATTCTCACCACATGTTTATAGGTTATACAGCACTTATACCCAAAGCGCTTTACACTGTGTCTCATTCACCCATTCACACACACTTATACACCAATGTTAGCAGAGCTGCCATGCAAGGCACTAACTTGCCATCGGGGGCAACTTAGGGTTCAGTGTCTTGCCCAAGGACACTTCGGCATGTGGAGTCACGTAGGCCGGGAACCCTACGGTTAGTGGATTAGTGGATAACCCGCTCTACCAACTGAGACACAGCCGCCCACGTTTGTCTAATACGGTCTGTAACTACATGATAAGCAATCAATCTTGCATGGATGTTCACAATATGGCAGCCTTTTCTTCTGCCTCTTCATGCCTTTAAACAACCTGTTACACTTTATTTTGAGTCAAAAATTTGTCAGTAAGGACAGCTGTCCTGAGCTGGTTTTCATCCCAAGTACCTCCCATTAAGGTCTTAGCCATATGCTTTTGACAACAAATTAGTCTCTGCTGGCAGCATCTGACTCGTTTTTTTTTTTGCAAGCTGAGAATACACTTCACCAAATTCTGTTTCGCACTCAAGGCTACATTGCTCCAATAAAACCAGATGTTCCACTGTGCTTACAGCCCACAGCACGACGGAATGAAGATCCAGCGGGTGTGGTGCAGTATATCAGATAAATCAAAAACCATCAGTGCGGAACCATCACTGGGAAAAGTCAGTCTGCCAAGTTGTATCATTGCTACGCGTCTGTCAAAGCTTCGGTGACCTTATAACAAAACCTCTCTGCTTTGTGCAGTGATCACTAACCCTGTTCCCAGAGATCTAACAACCTAGAGAATCCTGCTCCAAACCTAATCCAGCACAGCTGAGCTAGCTAATCAAGTAGATGGCTTATTTGGCACAGGGATGTTGGAACTGTTCTTGAGACTAAAGCCAGTTTTGTAAATTCGTAAATTCACTACGTTCTACATACGACGATCTATCAGCGTGATCCAGACTTGTGCAGTCGTATAAACAGAAACATTCTTCAAAGTGATCCTGACGTAGAATGTTTCAGAAGTTTTTTTTTTTATGATATGATAATAATTTATGTCTTTATTGGTCACGGATACATTACAGCCAAGTGAAATTATTTTCTTTGGATATCCCAGCGTGTCAGGAAGCTGGGGTTAGAATGCAGGGTCAGCTATGATACAGTAGAGAGGGTTAAGGGCCTTGCTCACAAGGGCCCAACAGTGGCAGCTTGGCAGTGCTGGGGCTTGAACCCCTGACCTTCCGATCAGTAATCCAGAGCCTTAACTGCTAAGCCTCCACTGCTCCATTTTTTTTTTTTACTGTAATTTGTAGTCCACTATTTGTAGCTGTGTCGTGAGTTTTGTATAATCCTATGCCCATCCTCCTATTGGTGGCTTTTAGATGAGCGTCGCGACAGCGGTCACTCTCAGAGATTTTTAATCAACATTTTCTGACATGTGAAACATATGTATACAGAATTATTCAAAGTTATTACTTTACTGCCGCTGACCAAACCTCGTCTTTCTATTCCATATTTGGATGGGAATTTTGTTCTCTTCAAGGCAGGCCTGAAAAGATCGTTATCGTATCTCACATAATGTCATTTTATTTAGAAATGTTTGCCAATAAGTCGAGTTAGATGTATCACTTCAAACACTGGAAATGAAACTCAGTGCAGAGATTCTGGTTCCAGAGATTAAGACTAATGCAGGATTGACTTGCAATTAGAATAAAAAAAAAAAAAAAAAGTGATACAGCACGTTGGAGGATTAAAATGTTCAATGAGGTTTTATAGGAATCTAATCTCTAATCTAATCTAATCTCTTCTTCTAACAGTGAGACAGTGTGCATGTCCCCAGCACACAGTCCTGAAACAAACCTGAGCATGACATTTGGAAAATGCTACCTTACTTGCTCTTTACCTTATATGTGCGTATCAGATCCCTCTAGAAGGTCTAGTGCACTTGATAACGCTCTTCCTGTTAGCACACGATTCAGACTTTATAGCCTGGCCGTAGACATCAGATTAGATTTACTGAATTTTTTTATATATATATATAATAAAAGTAAAAATGCCGTCTTTTATGCACTTAAATACTTTTTTTTTACACAGTTGTCACATAGTATAACAAAATTGGACCTAGATGTTACTGTCTCACAGAAGCCATTATACAGTAAATATACAGTATATTTGAAAATTTATGTTGCTTATTTTCAATTATGTTGAATATTTTCAACATTCTTTTTCATGAAAAAGTGAAAATGACTAATACTCCTGCTAATAAGAATCAACATCCATCCATCTTCAACCACTTACTCCTTTTCAGGGTCACGAGGAACCTGGAGCCTATCCCAGGGAGCATCGGGCACAAGGCAGGGCACAATCACATACACACATTACGGACACTTTAGACACGCCCATCAGCCTAACATGCATGTGTTTGGTCTGGGGGAGGAAACCAGAGTACCCGGAGGAAACCCCCGACACACGGGGAGAACATGTAAACTCCGCACACACATATTTCATAGTCCCTGGCAGGACTCGAAACCCGAACCCTGGAGGTGTGAGGCGAACATGCTAACCACTAAGCCACCGTACGCCCTTACGAATTAACACTGTTTGTACAATATTACCATTTATAGATAAAAAATATCAGAAATCTGTTTTCAGAATTGAGTTATGTAATGTTTTATAGATAATACAGTGTCAGAAAGCACATATGCAAGTTGTTAGCAACATTAGCCTTGTAGCTCTGATGCAAAATTAAATAAAAACATATACAGTAAACATGTCTTGGCTGATCAACTTCCTGTACTTTAGGGCACAGGGAAAAAATGATCCAGGCCCAAACTGTCCATTTAATTGTGGTAAGCTATATGCATCCTAATACGGTAGGAGAAATAAGTAATACACCTGAATAACTACATTTATGGACTTTAATGTTGTGAATTCTTTATATTTCCAGATTTGTTGAGTTGATGTCTGGTGAACATTTCATGTGAATAACCTCATTGGAAATATATTTACTGAAAAAACAACATGTTGATGCGTGTAATACTTATTTCCCGCACTGTATTAATGAAAGCAGAAATAGTCACGGTCTGTTCAAAACCTTTGCACGTAACAGACTACTAAGGCTTTATCAGAGGCAGGTAAGGTTTGAAAAGATATGCCAACCTGGCCAAATGTCACAGATATGTTGCAAAAACAGGACCAAGGCAATTAAAGGCCTCCCCAGTAATGTTCTCAAAGGACAGCTGAGCATGACACTGGTGATAAAGACTAATTATGTGGGGCTTGCTGTGATCAAATGAGGCCCACTGCTTTTTACAGTCTTCTCCTAAATCATGTTGAACTGTACGTTCTCAGTGGTTACCTTTTCTCTATATGTCATCAACACCTAACGTCAGATTAGCGCCTGTATGCTTGAAGCATTTAGCCATTGTACAGGTTTCCACTATTTTATCCCATGACAGTTATGCACTGTCCGGATATCATTTCAGATAACGCACTAGGATAATGATCAAAATGTTTTGACTGCCAGGATGCAACCACTCGACCCTTGAGCAATGCTCTTAACCTTCTCTGCTCCGTGGCTCCACGCTATGTTCTCGTATAGAGAAAAGAATTCATTGCACTGTCCTTCTTAAAGGCTATCTGAAAAAATATATACAGTATAATATGAACCTATTATGAAATATTGTAGAGAACATTTTTGCCAAAAAGTGTTAATTTCCCCCGTTTATGGAGACTTTTGTGACACCCTGTAATACTACCAGCACACTCACCCTACATTCATACAAACAAGCGTGAAGCTGCATGTAGTTTGTGTCTTGTTGACCATGTAGCGACCGTTTAAATGGGAATTAATTGGGAAGATAAGGATTTTGGATCGCACATACCATAGGATTGGTCCGAGAAATCATTCAAACCAGTCGTGTGGATTTTGTGTGGATGTCAGCCCTGTGGAAGTCTATGGTATGTCACTCATAGCACTTTGCTTTGTCGTTTGCTGATGGCGGTGAAATCGTGGCTCTGTGTCACACACGTACATCATAGACATTGAATGATTGCCTGTCACTTTCTACTGTGAGCACAGTTAGGTTACACGACAAAGACTGAGATCTCCAACTTCTATTCAAGGAACTTTCTGTTGTTTTCTCTTGCGCTCTGAATTGCCACACTAAGGCCCAAGCATCCAGGCTTAAACTCCAATTAAGACGGTTACGAGAATCTGACGTGGGATCGCAGTTACAGGCTTATGAGCTCTGGATCGAGTTATGAAAGCATCAAACACCTCAGTCATGACAACATTGCATAAGATTTATGACCGCATTCCCTTTTGCTTGAGACATGGCTCAAAGCATCATTTTACTGGTTTCTATGGTGTTGGCAAGAGGCACAGCCATCAGATCCCCTTGGCCTTTAGTTTTCCAAGCATCATATGAAGACAGACCTTGTGTTGCCATAAAATGGTGCCCAGTCTTGTGTGGGAAGCTGATGAATCCAGAGGAAATGCGATAACATTTGGGTATTACACCTAAATCTTGCTCATTTACTTGCACTGCATCTTGGATTTTTCCTTCATGATTTCTTCAAAGCTCTTTTGTGCTTATGGGAGATAATTAATTAGCTAGCTAGAAAACATATTAGCTTCCATGGTAATTGTTCATGGTAAAGAGACCTGGCACAGACTCCTCCTATTGGTCAGAAAATAGAACAATGACCCCTTTAAATTTGGCGGTAGCACAGCTAGACAAACAATGCAGAAGCCTCATGTTAATACAGGCTAGCTGTTTCAGTGATTTTAATAGGATCAGCAGCTGGGCTGATAAAAACAGATTCTGAGGGAGGAAAAGGTATCACTGACTGTCCAAAATGGCTCAGGAAACTTCTCTGCATCTTCTCTACATATCAAATCTTCTGCAGGACTGGAGACGCCCAAGTGAGTTAAAGGGCTGGAAGACGGGTGCGTTGATTCTTCTTGATGAGTAATTGCTTCGCGTAATCTTGGTGTAATTCGTTATCCTCCCAAAGAGTAATAATATATTATACGTGACATATTTATCTATACATTTTACATCATAATGTTAGCTGTGCTGTTGTATTCTAGTTAGAGTAGTGGTGGCTTAGTGGTTATGAGTCTAGGCTACTGATCAAAAGGTTGTGAGTTCAAATCCCAGCACTGGCAAAGTTGCCACTGTTGGACACATTACATTTATTCATTTAACAGACGCTTTTATCCAAAGCGACTTACAAATGAGACACACTCACACACCAATGGTAGCAGAGCGGCATGCAAGGTGCTAGCTTGCCATCGGGGGCAACTTAGGGTTCAGTGTCTTGCCCAAGGACACTTCGGCATGGGATCACCCGGGCCGGGATTCCAACCACCAACCCTACGATTAGTGGATTAGTGGACAACCCGCTCTACCGACTGAGCCACAGCCGCCACAGGACACCCTTAACCGCTCCAGTAGTCTGGTATCATGGCTGAGAAATGACCTAGAGGATCTAAGTGTTCACTTAAATGGTGGATTAACAACAAGGTGGCGAGTAGGTGCACATTAATAGGGACATGCAACGGTGGCTACAGTGACAGGAAATAAATCTGCACTGATGTCATCGCCACGGAAATCATGGCGGGTGTAACTGAAGCTGAATGCAAACAGAAATTCTGTTTAGTCTGTTGAAAGGACATAGTTATGTAGTGTAAATGAGAGTTTTTAATGATATCAGTATATATATATATTCATCCCGCAGGATGAATATGGTAACCCCCCGGAAATACATAAATAAGTGACTCATCAAATCAGTCAAGCGACATAAAATTTTTTATTTCATTTCCTACGTCTGCTCATCACTCATCTTTCTCTATTCATTAGAACATCCTATATGGTGATTTAAATTTAACTGTGCTTTTTACAGACACACCAACTCATAGTTATAGTAAAAAAAATTAGTGTACCACCCTGGAGAGGTCAACTGAGCTATAAATAAACTCACACATCCCTGCTGTCTCTCATAATTCACATTTTATGTGTCAGTGGTTTTCTTTGCAAGTGCAAAGGCTCACTAAACACGAATGATCTCTCCTGATTCCAGGTAGCCGATATACATGTTTCTCTGGGCTCCAGTTCGGCGCTATCTTAAGCACTAGCAGTTTGTGCAATACAAAATTAGCTCCCAGCCTGCAGAGTGTGAATAGATATGTATATGTATAATTGCATCTTTCCATGGTACACTGATCAAATGAGAGTAGGAAAAGTGTGCTCTTACAGGCACTGGGCATTAAACAGTGCAGGGAAATGACTCTTACCCAACATCCGAAAGGCCTCTCCTGGCATTTTAACAAAACAGGACGATAGTGGCTAAATTCCATTTGGAAATAATGAGCTCGCCTTCAACTCTCCTTTTCTGAAGAGCATCCAAATTGCTATTACATTTAAAAATTGAAGCTAATGACAAGCACATAGCAATTATTTAAAAAAGAAAAATATCTAAGTAGGAACTGTTCTGGTTACAAACAGCCCTTTGTTGAACAAAGAATAGCTATGAAGCTCTGAAATTAATCATTCACATTTCAAGGCCCAGTTGGCATCACATATTGGGAACAGTTTCACAAATGTCAAAAAAAAAAAAAAAAAAAACTACAGTGTCAGTCCATGCATGCCAACCACGGACAATCTGCTGCTTGTAGAATCAGCTGTGTTGACAATGAAAGCCATCGTGGTCATTGCAGAAATTTCAGAAGACCATAATGAGGAGAAGAACCAACTGATTGGACTCGGCTGATCAAACTTCTGAGATTTTGTCCTACATCACAAAAACTATGCTGATACCGGAGAGTTTTGTCCTTTTTCTTCACTCGCCTTACTCTAAATTTAGTCACAGTCATTTCCATCGTCTGTCTAGTGGCAAGTGGAATTAGGTCTGTCCCTGTTTAAGATGTTTTCAACTCGGAGCTAATGTGTTTTCTGCCTTTACCTCAGGTCAAAGCAATCACACCAGACTTCCAAGACGTCTCCGAGTTAAACAGCAAATTTCTCTGGTACATTAAAATGGAGACAAGAAAAGCCCTGTATGGTGTATATAGACCAGCTGGGATTTCAACCTAAAGTCTAAAGCGCTAGGATCCAAAACCGCCACACAAACCATCTCATGAGAAAACGCGATGGCAAAAAGCAGCACGTGTGGATTACTGTAGAAGAAAGACCTTTGGAGAGATGACCATGCTGTCTTTGGTTGGGAAACATCATCAATGCCTTGACTGAAACAAGCGTCCAAAGCAAATTATTATTAATATGAATTCTATATAATGTCCTAGCAAACATCTTCACACGTTCATCCAAGCATACCCACACACCAGGTAGTGCTTGGGATACTGATGGTAAAAGATAACAGGTTATTGGTGAAAGAAAGCCTAATATACAATCCTATTGTGATCCATCTGGTGCGAATGCATTGTTTAAACAATTCTGAAATATTCTTGATTTGAATTGTTGACCTGAGCTTACATCTATTATCCTACACCAAGCAGTGACAACAGTCTCCCAACAGTGGCTCCTGCCCCAATCTCCAGCAACAATACTTCCAATATGGTCATGGGGAAAAAAGACAAAATGCTCTTGGCAGAACTCACTCCATGTCTAGGACGCAGAGTGCAAACAGACACAGACCTACAGTACGTTGCCTATGTAGAGTATACAATCATGTTTGTGACCAAGCCAAATCGCACAACACAAACCAGACGGCTGTGAATTCCATACACCACAGTCTTCAGATCTGTAATCTTACAACTTCATGACTTAACATCGCCTCATTAATCTCACATGATCCGCTATTAATGAGGTTAATGGTGTGCTGCATCCTCCTAAGTCCCAACCAGCAAAATGTATCCTTAGTCATGAATATGCACAGACAGATATAAACACTGAGCAAAAAGCAGCTGCCACGGTTTCAAACGGAAGAGATGTGCAGGTGCAATGCCTTTATATGTACGATAGTGTGTTCCATCTTACATGAGAATGTGTGCCCTTTGCTGCGATTGTCTATTACATACTAACATAGTGTATGGAGTAGCTATCTATCTGCGATCGCAAACTCGCAAAATCTTGGAGGGATAAAGTTTATTATTAGGATAATAATGATTACATGGTGTGATTTCATGGCAGAACAGATACATCACATGGCCTCGTGTGTGAGAATCACAGGCTACTGTGTCAATTTCATGCTTCCATTCTATGCATGTGTGTTTCTCTATGTGTGTATGCGTGTGTGTAAACACAAATAAGTATTACTTGATTTTTTTTTTTCATAAGGCAATTTCCTTTTGTCTCCATTGTAGTTAAAATCAATGCCCCCCCATTCCTTCATGTCAATTCCTCTCACTGGCTATTTGTAAAGCCAGAACATGTTACAACCCTGCGGCCATTATGAGTGCACAGTCTATTGCTATGAATCGCAGCCTATGAATAAATACAGCATTGCAATTGAGGTCAATGAGGAAGTAATTCCCGTTTTCATCCCTCTCACCTACCACCCCCCCCAGATCTACCTCCATTTCCATCTCCATCTCCTCGGATGGAGAATCGGCCTCTAATGGAGTCCGTTATCAGTCTACACTATTAAATCGAGCAGCCATGAGAAATACATTAAATAATAATAATAATAATAATAATAATAATAATAATAATAATAATAATAATAATAATAATAATAAGATGCATTATATTTTTGACATATAGAAAAATACATGTTGTTGTAAACAGATGAATGGTAATGCATTGTAGTTCTGGGAGCGTGTGTGTGTGTGTGTGTGTGTGTGTCAGATGGAATGACATTGAGCTTACCGACTGCTATCCAGAGTGAAAAAGCGTCGCGCGCTCGCCTCCCCTCCTCTGATTAAAGCCCGCTCTTCATACAGGAGCTGAATCCGTTAAGCATCTCTAACGATCTCCGCCGAAAACCCGCACCGTTTTGGTGAGACACCGGCGAGCCGAGGCGTATAAAGCATCCGACACTCATCCGGCAGGAGAGGAAACGATCTGGAGGAAAACTGCGGATAGAGAGAGAGAGAGAGAGAGAGAGAGAGAGAGAGAGAGAGAGAGCTCTCTCAGTGTGTGTGTGTGTGTGAGAGAGATGTGTGTGTGTGAGAGAGAGAGAGAGAGAGAGAGAGAGAGGAGTGTGTGTGTGTGTGTGTGTGAGTGTGGGAGAGAGAGGTGTGTGTGTGTGTGTGTGTGTGAGAGAGAGAGAGAGAGAGAGATGTGTGTGTGTGTTGTGAGAGAGAGATGTGTGTGTGTGTGTGTGTGTGTGTGTGAGAGAGAGAGAGAGAGAGAGAGATGAGAAAGGGAGAGGTGTGTGTGTGTGTGTGTGTGTGTGTGAGAGAGATGTGTGTTGTGTGAGAGAGAGAGAGAGAGAGAGGTGTGTGTGTGTGTGTGTGTGTGAGTGTGTGAGAGAGAGATGTGTGTGTGTGTTGTGAGAGAGAGATGTGTGTGTGTGTGTGTGTGTGTGTGTGTGAGAGAGAGAGATGTGTGTGTGTGTTGTGAGAGAGAGATGTGTGTGTGTGTGTGTGTGTGTGTGTGTGAGAGAGAGAGATGTGTGTGTGTGTTGTGAGAGAGAGATGTGTGTGTGTGTGTGTGAGAGAGAGAGAGATGTGTGTTGTGTGTGAGAGAGAGAGAGAGAGAGAGAGAGAGAGGTGTGTGTGTGTGTGTGTGTGTGAGTGTGTGAGAGAGAGATGTGTGTGTGTGTTGTGAGAGAGAGATGTGTGTGTGTGTGTGTGTGTGTGAGAGAGAGAGAGAGAGAGAGAGAGAGATGAGAAAGGGAGACAGCTCTCCTCCTCCTCCTCCAGTGCTGCTGTAGCATCTCATCTCATCTCATCTCCTCTCCTCCACCTCACTGCAGCAAATCAAGCCGAGATACTACAGCGACATCTGCTGCTCACATCTACAGCATCTCCTTACGGTTGCCAGATTGTGCATGACTATTTAAATATCCTTTAATGGTATGGAAAATGGCGTTAGACTGGTAGGTCTGACTCTCTAGGGCGGCTATATGTTCCGTGCTGAAAAACAACAACAAACAACAGAAACCCTCATAGAATTTTTGAATGGAAACTGTAATAGTAAGCTACTGGTAATTTGTTGGCTTCTATTGGTGGCATGTTATGTCTAGTGGATACCATTAAGGACCAATAATGGTAATGTTTTAATAGTTAACAGCTGATGGTTTGTAGTGGTATTTATTGAAGGGTATCCATTTGGAAACCATTAGAATTCCTGTGAGGGTTTCTATTTTTGTTTGTTTGTTTTGTTCGTTTGTTTGTTTTCAACCGGGTTTTGTTGATTCTTTGTCGTTTGTAATTTTATTTCGATTTATACTGCCATTATGTATCTCATCATAGAGTTGGTCGTATTTTACAGGGCATTGGGATGGTTTTTTAAGGGTGTATCGACACTCCAATCTGGCAACCCTGAAGCATCCTCCCCACCCTAGTCTCTCAGTAGCTAGGCGTGTGAGACGTGTAACCATGGCAACGTCCAAACCCGCATACTACCCTACTAAGTAGTATCTGATATACTATACAACTTCTGGCTAGTTGCCATGACCACAATAAGTACGCATACTACCCTGCTAGGTCGTATGCTACGTCAAAATAGCATGACACCATACTAGATTGCTAAACCTGTCATTAGTAAAATACAGTTTGGACATAGGCTACTACTTAGTATGCTAGGTATGCTCGTTTAGATGGATTATGACCATTGTAGTTTGGTATTTTCCAAGGAAAATTGATACATTTTTGACTTTTATATTATTTTGGAATGAAATAAAAAATGTATTTTCAGTGTAAGTGGGTATGATTGCCATCGGTAAAGCTTACTTTAAAAAAATTAAGCAATTAAAAAACAATAACAACAACAACACATTTTTAATGGAACACAAAACATTTGTGGCACAGTAGATTGAAATTATATGGGTATGCAGATTAGCATATTTATGTCAGTACCATGCCCACAATGTGAGCACCAGTTCAGTGAATCCTGTAGTTTGTTCAAAATGCATCCTTTCTTCCTTTATTTCCAGTATACCAGTAGTGAAATCAGTGATCAGGGACAAAGGAAGTGAAGGCAAAAGGCTGAATGATATCATGTGCGACAGGCAGTGTCCTATCAAAACAGCTCTAATGCCAGGCAGAGCCTGGTCTTACCCATCGAGAGGCAAAAGCCGTGACCACACTTCAGCTAAAGATCAATGCTCACTCTCTGTGGACTGGCTGCACAAAAAGCCATTCACTCAGTGACCTTGAGCAGAAGATTAGAAGATGAAAGGAATGGATTTAGGCCACAGTCCCCAGCCCCCTGCAGCTATTCTAACTTCACTACAGTGGGTGATGGGTGCTGTTGAATTATATGTAGAGCTGTAGAAAGAGAATGCAACACAATCATGTGGAGAAATAACAGCTAGGATGCAGCTATTGTGATTTCTATCATGTTCACATTGGCATGTCGCCATTATCACAGTGCAAGGCTTCCTGCTTACTTCCTCTCGGGGTAGCAATACTTTCTTGCCTGTGGATTACAGTGACTCTAGGCGTGTGTAAGCTCAGATATGTGGTTAGTGTGTCTGTCTGAGTGTTTAGTTACCCAGTGATGTTGTATGGGCAGCAGTTTGAATAGATGTGGTGACTGGTTTCATGTTTCTTCTCATAGGAAGCATGTGTTTCCTTAGTGTATACCTATGAGAAGGAGAAGGTGCTAAAAAGTTTGCATACCCCTTGCAGAATCTGCTAAATGTCTTGTGATGGCTCTTCATGAGTCC
>JAFFST010047755.1:5000-11752 GCA_022414735.1 Noturus placidus
GCTGTGGCTCAGTCGGTAGAGCGGGTAGTCCACTAATCCCCTAATCGTGGGGTTGCTGGTTCGAATCCCGGCCCGGGTGATCCCCGGGTGATATATATATAATTTTTTTTATTTATTTATTTCTTTTTTTATTACTTTTCTTGCTAAATGAAGACACCTGTTTCGAGCATGTCATCTCACAGCAAACCAGTGAGTAGATTTCCCATCCTGCACTGCGACCTACAAACATGGCCACCATGGACCGCAATTCCCAGAACACTCGCCTTCATTCTAATCATACCACAGTTTAAAAGGACCTTCTATGCATTCACTCTGTGAAGTATACGCTAAGTTGCATTTTGTTTCTGCTGTTACTGAGCCTTGATGCCTTGTTTGTTGACGTTGTTCTTGTTTTCGACCTCGTCTTTCTGCCTTGCCTCATGTAGACTGTTCGCTTGATCGCCCGACCTCTGCCTGTCTTTGTTTATTGCATTCTGCCTGATCCTTCCTAACCTGCACTTGCTTCCGTCTCAGCCTCCGGTATGTGACCGCTCGCCTGACTCCTGCAATGATAAACGCTCTTCCTGACCTTACGTGGCATTGACTTTTGACGTTATGGAACGTAATGGAAAACCAACGTCATTCGACGCCTTTCAACGTAATGGAAAACCAAAAATCTAAACAAAATACACCAAAAAATGTACTACACTTAAAAAATACTAGATTTTAAAAAATACTCCTTTCCTCAAGTAGTGAAAGGACAGGTATGGCTTATGTCAATAAAACTGAAGACAACTGCAAAAATCCATGCAAGTCCTCCAATACACAAACCAAGAGAGAGAGAGAGAGAGAGAGAGCATGAGAAAGTAAGAAGGCGTGGTCAGACAGCTGATGGTCTGCTTCGAATGTAATTAAACAAAAAAGATGTCAGCAAAAAAACATATCCCTCATATCTTATTAAACATTATCAACATAACAAAAGAGAGACTGAACGATTCTCCACTTATCTTAGGTCTTTACAGCAAAAGAAAAAGAAAAACCCCTCATCGTACAATCATTACATCCAGGGTTCAGGTCAGAGGAGCGAATAAAATGATCGTGCTTTATTATTGTTATTATTATTATTATTATTATTAGGATTGGTGTGCGTTAAGTCATGCTGTTTGTGTGTTGTTCTAAAAGTCAGTACACACTTACTATATCTGTTCAGCTAGCTACTGAATCCTGAGATTAGTACGTTAAGAGTTTAGGAAATGATTTCTATCGAAACGTAGATTCATATTATTGCCCATTATCTTGGGCGTTAAGGAAACAATCGCAGAGTGTTAAAACAGTAAATATACACTTTTCGACTGTAGCAATACGTGACCGGCTGACGATAATTTTTCCTAACGAAGGCAAAGTCTGTCGTTCCGTTCAGTTTCCTCTTTTTATTTATTGACCAATTATATATACGTTTATTCCCTACTTTCATCATCGCACTCATAAATCCCAGTGACTGATTAGGGCTTTTTAATTTCTTTTCTAAGGGCAGAAAATACTAAATCTGCAAACTCCATAATCTTAAATCTTACATCACTGACAATTTCCTTCCTTCACTTTTTTTTTTCTCTCGCTGTGCCCGATCTAACTTTAAGCTGCGTCCCATAACATTTTGCTGCGTCCCGAGCATTTTACAGCGACTTAAGAATTTCATAGATATTGTTTGTAGATATTAATTGTTGTTTTAAGAAAAAAAAATTAGGTTACGTAAAATAAATGGAACCGGTTTCCACCGCAAAATAAAGCCGTATCTGTCTTGTTTGATAAAAATGTGCTCCTGAAACAGGAAGTCAGAGACTCTATCTCACACAAATATTCTTGAATTAGTAGCAAATGTTGTCTCCGGTGTGTAACTCGGTTAACCAGAAGTCGAGCTGTAGATCATGACAAAACCCACAGCTCCTAACGTGTTTCTCCCTAGACTCACTGCACCTGTTCTGCCCCAAAGGAAGCTCGCTCTTGCCTGTGCTCTCTCTGCTCTGTTCGTTGGTGGTGGTTTCTGATTTTCTGATTCAGTCTATGCGGTGGATGACAGGCCCCCCCCCACCCCACCTAGACAGTAGCTACGTGTTAAAAGAGATTGTAGTTCATGACAACATTTATTTTTTTGCCCTATTGTAGGTCCCGAATCTGCAATTAAATTGAACTGAATTCATTAATAGTTAAAAAAAAAAAAAAGGCATAAAAGCACAGTATGCTATTCTAAAACATCCTGGTCAATATTACAGACATGCTTGTTCACACCATCATGTATAACACCTCTATAACACCACCTTTAAAGCATCAGAGCTCTACACAGAACTTAGCTATGTCTGAACTTGCTAACAGTTGTTTCTCTGAACCGCCGTAATGCATGAAAGACGTTTTCTTTTCTTTTCTCCCTTTTTCAATTTTTCTTATGTAGTTTAGCATGCCATTAACTTTCCAATCTGTTATTTGTTTTTCTCCTTTAATGTGTTTTTTGAACAAAGGGAGAGAAAACAAACAGGCAGAAAGCAGTGTGATGGAGTGCTGCTGTACAGCAAAGCCCAGACAAGCCCAGACGCTCCCTCAGAGCTCTCCTCTCTCTCTCTCTCTCTCTCTCTCTCTCTCTCTCTCTTCCAGAGGGTCTAAATGTGATTATAGGTAATACTAACAGGAAACAGTTATTCACTTGGCCATTGGCCTGGAGTCCCAGCCTCTAAGGCATAATCAATACTTTACCTCGCTTTTCATTTTCTACGCTCTCTCTTTCTCTCTCTCTCCCTCTCTCTTTCTCCTGTTCCCTCTCAGTTTCTCCCCAGTTTCCCTATGGATGTGTTTCCTGCATTTCTCTCTCTCTCTCTCTCTCTCTCTCACATACACACACACACACATTAAGAGCCAGGTGGTAGGGCGGAGAAAGGAGAGACATGAGTAGTAGATGCTTCTCATCCGCCGCTTTTGAAAGAGTGAAGCTGATGCCTTATTATTTCAGTCTCCATTGGCAGGTAAGGAGTGAGATGGGAATGCGCAAAAGAGGGGGAGGAATCGAGGAGATGAGTGCCGAAAGGAGGAAAGATGTTTTATTGACACAAGGTCGTTAAATTCCTGATGACAGACGGATGCATGTGGAACTGGGGGAAAAATAATAATAATGAAATAAATTTTAAAAAATAAAGGTTTTCTTTTGAAGACTTTGCACTAAATACAGTCGGTCTCAGTCCACCACCAGGAACCAGGTATTGTTTCATCACTTACCCAATAGAAATCATCTGTCTGATTATAATTATATTCATATAACATTTGATACAAAATAAATAAACAGGATATTCAGACAAATCTCAATTTTATACAAGCATTTTTCTCCCAGAGATAAACTGTCACGATTCCCCCTGGGAGCAGTGCGCATGTACACTGCGTTTGCTCATCTCTGTAGCGGACTTCATTGACATTTGCGAACACGTGGACTTTTGTTTACGTCAGGTCTCCTCCCCATGTCTTCCAGGGATGACGTGAACACAGGTCCGTATCGGTGCCAGCTGTTATGCATTCCCCCGCGCTGATTGGACTGGTTTATATACCACGCACCGTGCTGCACTCGGCGCGGAACATTGTCTAGGACGGCACGTATGACGGACTGGTAAACCTCTTCTCGTACCCTTGCCATAGCCTTGGTATTCACCTTCAGTTCTAGCCGTGAGCGCTAGCCTTCGTCCCTAGTTCTGGCCTTAGCATCTAGCTTTAACCATAGCCCTTAACTCTAGCCTTTGTCCCTAGTTCTAGCCTTAGCATCTAGCTAAAACCATAGCCCTTAGCTCTAGCCTTTGTCCCTAGTTCTAGCCTTAGCATCTAGCTTTAGCCACAGCCCTTAGCTCTAGCCTTCGTCCCTAGTTCTAGCCTTGGCATCTAGCTTTAGCCATAGCCCTTAGCTTTAGCCTTCGTCCCTAGTTCTAGCCTTAGCATCTAGCTTTAGCCATAGCCCTTAGCTCTAGCCTTCGTCCCTAGTTATAGCCTGTAGCCTTTAGCCTTAGCCGTCAGCTCTAGCCTGTAGCCGTTATCTCTAGCCTAAAGCCTTGAGCCTTTTGCCGGAAGCCATAGCCTCAGCCTTTCGTGTTGGTTTCTCCGCTGACCAAATCCTAGGCGTCGACTGTGTGCTATGTCCTATGTTTAGTGTATTGACCTAGTGACTGTGACTGCGACCTCGTCTACTGTTTAGCCCCGTTTATACTCTGTTTGCTGATCGCCTAACCTTCGCCTGTTTGTTGGATTAACCCCTTTGGATTACGATTTGGATGATATTGCCTGCCTCTCTAATAATAAAGAACTGTTCATCTTGCGCTTGTGTCCCGCCTCCTTCTCCTCCGGCACACCAGCGTGACATAAACAATGCATTCTTATTTTAAATTACATAACAATCAATGGATAAAAATGAACAATTAATAATAATAATAATAACAAATAATAATAATAATAATAATAATAATAATAATAATAATAAACAATTCTTTTGCCACGCATTGTAGTCTGTTGACAGTAAATGTTGGTTGCTAAGCAACATATGAGGCAAAGATTAGGGCATTCCATGGACAGAATGATGGCTTATTCTCCGGGTTTTTCAGCGTATTTGATATTCTTGGCGCTGAGTTATATAGTGTGAGAAACTCGTAGCAAAGCAAGTTCTGAGAGACAGCCAATGACAGTCCAACAGAAAATCTATTTATTTTTCTCTCGTTTCTTGGGGAATATAACAGTGCAGACAGACATGACAGACAGCTCTGGAGTTTAATGAGAAAGGGGGCCTGGGTATCAGCCGCGCTTTGTGTAGCGCTGCAAACAGATATTTCCACAAAAATAACAGTTAGTGAGTGATAAAAGTTGCGTAGTGCCCACTAGGTCATAGTCTAGTCTCTCTAAATCCCTGAGCACGTTCCCGATCGTGAGACTGATCGTTTCAGCTGACTTGTGAGAGATGGAGTGAAGAGCAGCGTTCGCGTTCCTCCAACCTCAGAAAGGTTCCGATCAAGCCCGATATGGTTATTGTTTTGACTCGCCTCTTTTTGTTCTACTACAAAATGGCTGAATTGTAATTACATCACGCGTGCCAATAAATCTACCTCGAACCGAGAAATGTGAGCGGTACAAAACACAGGAAAACTGGACTGAATGACAGAAAGATGTGCCAAATGAGACAAAAAAAAAAGGTAGCTTAACACCATGAACAAGAGCTGGACACACGGAAAGAGGCAGAAATGTTTTGTGTGGCAGTCCCTAATCATTTTAGTTCAGTAAATAGAGTTGAAACATGGAACTTTTCACACGTACACTCTCCAGGGGCCGAAAGCGGCCGTTTCTGATCTGCTTCCAGAGCCGCCTAATACCTAATAATTCCACTAAAATGAGAAGGTGACAAGAAAAAAACAGAAACCCTGGCAAGTATCACAGATCCTTTAATACACAGCTGTTCACTGAGAGTACAGATTGGGAAATGTAGGTGATAATATAAAGAATGCAGAGATCTACAGCAATGAACGTTAAAATCTTTACTCCTGAGTGTGAAGATTGTTGACGACGCTAAGGCTAGTTAGCGAACGTTATTTCAGAAAAGGCTGATTAGGTGGCAGCATTGCGCTCTGAAGATTTCAACCCAACAGTTTTAATTAACAATTCAATTGAATTATTTCCCTCCGGATTTAAACGTTGTTCAACTGGGATATTGTGGTGCGAGCTGTTTCCAATCGTTTCAGAAAGCATGTTCCAGATTCGAGTCTCCATGGAAACAAACTAGTTTGAATGGAGAAAGTTCAGGAGTTGTTGGCTGCAGGAGCAGTTAGCGCGTTAGCCACGGATCGCACGGTACTGTAGGCAAACTTTCTGCGTTCCAAAGCCAAACTTCTTTGTTAAGAAAATAATTCATCGCTTTGGAAGTGTAAATAAGCTTTGAGATTTGCAACATCTGTTATTAATTCGAATGCCAAAAACAAAAACAAAAAAAACAAATGCCTTTTGACATTTTCACGTTTTACTCATAAAGTTAATCCTTGAATCTACGGAGGTCACTCGGACATCCTGGGATTTCATTTCCCTCCTTCTCTTTCAGTGTGCCTCGCCCACCCGTATGTCTAAATACAACAATGGAATATAAATAGCATTATAGTGCTACCCTTTCCAAAGCTCACTGGAGTCCATTTCTCTAGAAAGTCTTCTCTTTTGCTTTATCCGTTCATCCATCTGTACGTCCGTCCATGGAGAATATTTTGTTTATTTCAGTGCCAACTAGGCTTGTGCAATACAATGATTGTATCATCCCTACATCATATTACATTGCCCTGATATCCAGTGACGTTTATTCTGATTATGTTATATTAACACATTATATTATAATACCAGATTATATTACAGTGGTGTGAAAAAGTGTTTGCCCCCTTCCTCATTTCCTGTTCCTTTGCATGTTTGTCACACTTAAGTGTTTCGGAACATCAAACCAATTTAAACAATAGTCAAGGACAACACAAGTAAACACAAAATGCAATTTGTAAATGAAGGTGTTTATTATTAAAGGTGAAAAAAAATCCAAACCATCATGGCCCTGTGTGAAAAAGTGATTGCCCCCCTTGTTATAACATACTATAACTGTGGTTGTCCACACCTGAGTTCAATTTCTCTAGCCACACCCAGGCCTGATTATTGCCACACCTGTTCACAATCAAGGCATCACTTAAATAGGAGCTGCTTGACACAGTAAGGTCCACCAGAAGATCCTTAAAAGCTAC
>JAFFST010047755.1:12571-23395 GCA_022414735.1 Noturus placidus
TTGTGTTTACTTGTGTTGTCCTTGACTATTGTTTAAATTGGTTTGATGTTTCGAAACACTTAAGTGTGACAAACATGCAAAGGAACAGGAAATGAGGAAGGGGGCAAACACTTTTTCACACCACTGTATAGTACATATTTTGTGTAGGAGCTCTGCAAGTAAGACTTATCACTCAAACATATGCTAAAAGAGCAATAAAACGTGAGACGAGCTAATCAATATGTGAATCTGGAACAATTTGCTCAAACTCTCCGATATTAAAATAAACACAACCTTGAAGCCCCGCCCCCTGCGGCCTCATTTCACGTGCTCTAAACTCGCACAGGTATGCGAATTTTCTGCAAAGGGACATGCAGAATGTTTAGAGTTCGTTCATTTGAAATAAAATCATGTATGTCTGACTTAGCTGAAAGTAGACGAGTATACACTTCCATCCGTTTTCCATACTGCTTATCCTACACAGATTTGTAAGGGAGCCTGCAGCCAATCCCAGGGTACGAGTTGGGGGACACCCTGGACTGGGTGCCAGCCTGGAACATGAAAGCTCTGGGCACACAGGGTGAAGGTGGGACTCAAACCCTCAACCCCAGAGGAGCGAGGCAAAATGTGCTAACCACTAAGCCATTTCCGACCAAAATGGTCGAAACGTCTCTTTTCTGTTTTTGGCTTATAGAGAAAACTAATATACAAATGCAGAGCATTTGAACACACCGAGTTCATAAATAACTTTCTTTCTTCTTAAGTTTCAGCACATTTTTGCTGCCATAGTAACCACCAACAATGTTTCGACATCTATGAAGGTACCTGTAACAAATGGTTTGAGACAGGACTCGACAGAAGTTGGCGAGAAACCGGCATGTGACTGTTCCAGCTACATCTCGTCTTAAATGAAGAAATCATTTTGAGTCAGTACACTAACAAATAAGATATTTATACGCACACCACTCCCTCGGTGAGTTTTCCCACTGCATTTTCAGACACCATTTGGTTGTTATATAGTCGGGTCAGATTTCAAACCCGGTGCTGTGAGTTGTACTCTGTGAGAACGCTCCGACTCTGTGGCCAGGTCACGTCCAGAACTGATAGTTATGTGTGTCTGTTACGGTTTTGGGTTTGGCGAGAACTTAACCTGTTCAAGGTTCAACGTTTGAAAAATGTTCACGAAAAAACATCATGAGTCATTTAAAGGCAGATGATGTTTATCGTATCAACATGTCAGAGGGACGCAGGAAGACAACACACTGTTTGAAAACAATGGTAAGCAAATTTCTCTGTTTCTGACAATGGAAGCATTCCCTGCTTCCTTTATATACCGCACTTCCTGTTTCCTGTTTTGCCAATACGGGGGATTTCCATGTGTAAATTGTGCCTCCTCAAGGACTCAGTAAGAACTCTTTCCATGCTCGCAAAGATAAAAAGACTGTGCTCATGAAAACACTTCAACGAAACAAGCTGAGATCACTAGAAGCGAATAAAAACGTCGAGCGGTTTGCTTTAACTATAGAAGTCAGATCATGCCAATTTCTTTAACATTAGATTCAGCAGCACTGTTACAGAAATTTCTTTCTGCATTCGGCATCACCTTGGATGTGGAAAGGTGGAACTGTGAATTATGTCATTTTCAACATCTGTGTAGTTGAGCTACAAAGTGGGAAAAATAAACCTGGATGGCTCCTGTGATGAGTCATGTGTATATATAAAACCAAAACCACCGAACTGTATCGTCAATGTAACAAGCTAATATGTCTGCATGTTGATCTGAAGCAATAATATATTTATATACACCTAGCATAATTCATATAAAAGTAAAGACGTGCTGCTTGTTTACTGTTCAGGCTGTCCTGTTGGTTTGTGCTGAAATCAAACTTGATGCCATCTCGAGTTTCCGATTAGGAATTCCGAGTTGAGGGCTTGTTCTCTGTGGTTTTTCCTAGTCGGGGGTTGGAGTTACGGGTTTTAATTGAATTCAGCTTCTTTTTAATGTCTCCATCCATCCATCCATCCATCCATCTCATCCTTTTTTAAAACTAAATGGTCAACTATGATTTAATACGGTTGCGAGCACACGCAAAGTTCAAATTCATTACACAATTTTGACATGGTGGTGTCTCGATACATCAGACTACTGCTACATCAGAAATTAAGCGTGGCCTTAAACATCGAATAAGTGTCTCAAGCTTCCATTTTCGTGAATAGAAACCTCCAACATAATAAAAGTACAAATACAGTAACACAATAATGGCTGATTCATTCAGACTCTGGGGAGCATGTAGCAAAACCATCACTGGTGTGATCTTCAAGGTTGTGTGTCTGAAGCACAGAGAGAGTTATTTATTTATTTATTTATTTATATTTTCATTTCGCTAGCTAATTGTTTTGTGAAAGTCAATCAGCTCTCTGTAGCCCTAGATGTGTTTTTGAATCCTGGTTCATCACCGATATGAAGTTCCTGGTCGTTGTGGTGATTTATTTACCTCTGAATGAATCAATGAGGAAAGGCTTCCTGAATGCAGCGGAAAGATGTGTGTGTTGCTTCATGTCTTGCTGTAGTTTTACTGACCAACACAGAAGGGTGATGTCAGATACATGGATATTTTGTGGTATTAACACCAGTGTATCGTACTCATATTAGACAGATAAGACACTTTCCATCAGTGTCATCATAACTACCGGAAAACCAAAGTTTATTTATTTAAAAAAAAATTTTAAATCCCTCTCCTGATTTACGGAGGTTTTTCAGATGCTGAAGCGTTTTATTTTGCGAGTGTACTGTTTGAATCGAGAGTCAGTGGTACAATACGCTGTATCGTCAGACCCGTACTAGTTCATCATTATTTATTAAAAGAAACCCAGCAGTAGAATACAAATGACATGAAAAGTTCTTCTGTGGACTATCAAACGATCGCTATAGTGAAATGTCAATAAATAGCTCAAAGCATAAAAAACATATTCAGAGTCTGTAAATAATAACGTAATTCATTCCTAGATGAAGTATGATGAAGTATCCTTCACTCTTTTGGTGCTTATTCATGTAATTCTGTACTATAGTGCAAGTTTCGTTCATGTTTTACATTCTATCGTTTCATTTCTATTTCAGCAACGGCATATAACGTCATGTTAAACATACTCCAACCCGACACGATGCCAAGAAAATAAACAGTGCATGCTTTCATTAACCTCTATACTGAACTACTGAGATGTTATTGGCTGGCTGCCTCGCTGTAACTTTAAATAAGCTTCGTATAGTTCACGACGAAGCATATTACTTCATTCTTATCAGATTCACCACCAACTATCTGACGAGTCATTTCAGCACAAGTCTTACCGCTGACTTTTAAAGCATGAACTAGTTTATCTCCAGTGAGTACTGCTGATCTACAGAAGTAGTGTAGAGAGTTCGAGAGGTCTACCGTTAATCCTGGATCATGTCCCACAGAATATTAGGAACGTACTGGTTTAGCCAATCCGTCCACATAACGTTCTGGCTATCTGCATTTAACTGAGAGAAACACGGAGTACGTCATTTACCCTGTTTGTTTGTTTATTGATGCGATCACAATGAGTGTCATCTTTTAAAAAAGAAATATATCTGTTCATGTTGCACATAGTGAGGGTAAATTTAAGTATAACATCTGCGAAGGAAGGTTCGTCAGGGAGTAAGAGGATCAACTATTTATGATATATGGGTGTTAAACTGGTTGGTTTTGAAGAGCTGACAAATAAATAAATAAATAAAACACTACAGACACATGTTCACAACAAAGAATTTGGAGACATGTAGGATTTGATGCGTAGAACTCGGCGAAGGACACACACACACATGGCTGACAATTAAAAGATACACTCACACACGCACATGGAGCAATGTGAACTGAACCAGAAGCCCTGTCTAGAATCAATAGCTACGGACACAAACACACACCTTCTGTGATTTATGCTATAACAATTAGCACAAGTGCACATAAACTATAGGAAACTATATAGTGAAGTGTTTATGAACACCTATCCATTGGACCCATATGTGGTTCCTCCCAAACTTTTGCAACAATGGAAAAAGGCATAAAAATGTCTATAAGTCTCTCTCGTAGTCTTTCAGCCACTCTCACTCCGAAAACTGTAAGCCTTCTTTTCTGCTGGTGGATCCACATTCACCCCATGATCTCCATCACCATCTCCAGGAGTTAAATGATCTGTGACTTTAGGCGGTTTAAAAAAGAAATCTCTCAGTGTTCGCCTCGTCTTGTCTCTTCAGTGCGCAGGTTAGCCCCCTGTCACGTGACAGCGGAGCGCAAGGGAGTGACTGATGGCTAACAGTAACCGATCTAAAATCTGCCTTAAAGATAAGAATGTGAAGATGAAGTTCTACTGGTGTACGACGGACCGGTCGCTGTATCGGCTCACATCGGGCACCTGCACTGCAGTAATCAGCAAACAACGTACACAGAGAGACAGAGTGTCTGTGTGTCACTGTGGGTTTAACACAGTCTCAAGGTAATCTATGGTTTTACACTGTGGACCGCAACACTGTTTTTATACTGCATTTGAAATAGATCAAGGGAAATGGTGTTAAAGTACACAATGTCAGCTTCGGTTTGACTGCTTTTACATTTCTGCCAGGGACCACAAGTCATGTAGCTGCTTGGATGTTTGTTCTCCAGTCTGATTTCTTCCAACATGAGACGTCTGGTGCTTAACTCACCCTGTTAAGTCAGTGCGAGTAAAGTGTAAAAGAGATTTAAATAAAAATACAAATACTTGACTGAACGGCATGTACTTCAATGTCCAGCTGGTACATACGAAAAGAGGTTGAATTTAAACTCTTACACTGAAGCAAATGAAACATGCTCCACTAAAACATACGCTCGCAAAACCTCCGTCAACAGCACTGAGCTCTGAAATCAAAACCGAAGACAGCGGATGAGGATACCCCCCTTTCAGACGCACAATAACGTGATGTATAAGCCAATGTATATGTCGCGATGCCGTGTGACTATTGTGGACGTCTATCACCAATGAGAAATCAATTCTCCAATGAGTTCTATTACTTCTTGCAAACATAAGAAAGTGTTCTTCTTGTAAAAAGAATGTGTGTGTGTGTGTGAATTGTTTTTTTTTTTCTTTTGATATTTAAAAAAGCAGGTTAACGCAAACATAAAGCCAAACCCCACAGCATTCGGCTGTTATTTGTGTGCTATTTTGGACATCAAAAAAGGAATTGATATTCATTTATGGTTTGGTGTAGGTGTGTTTTTGGCAGAAATCAGTGGGGGTTTATTTATTTATTTTTTAAATTCTATTTTCAATAAGAGAAATGAAAACAGAACATGCTGTCCTGTCTGTATGCCTCTCTCTATAAGCAGATCAGTTTTGTTCCTCCATCGTGCTCAACGTTGCTGTGAATCTTGTTCCATCAAAAGTTCAACTTTTTAAATGAAGCGGGACATTCTGATGTCCGAGTCTAGGTGTTGCGTAATTAAGCACTAATGAGACAGCATTCAAAACAAGTCTCTAGTCCACTTCCTTCCTTCCTTCTTGTTCTCCTTTCCACTCGGCTGTAAGTAGGTATGAGCAAAGCTGAAACTAATGCCTATGGCTTGTTTACCTCAACAAATAATTTAGCAGCACAGCACTAAAAGATGCAACAGGAACCCACCCACCATCTCTGTCAGAAAGGAACATGTATCAGTCTGTCTATGCGCCTGTGAGCTCAAATATGTGGAAGATTGGTCGATCGCGCTTTCCCCACGAGTGTGTTCAGCTGCCCTGTGACGTGGCATGAGCATTAGTTTGAAAAAAAAAGATGTGATGGCATGCTCTATATATCGCTTTTACATGTGAATCATGAACTTTGTGATATATATTTAGATAGATAGATAGACTTATTCTTATCTACCTTATTCTGAATAAGACAGTAATCTGAATCTAAGACAGCTCATGTAATCAGGTGGATATTCTGACTGATACTTTGGTGGATGTCACTTCTACCACATACAGTCCTGCAAAGCTTCAACTGCCAGAAGAAAAAAAAATCTAAAATAAAGCTGACATCTTTGTTCCGACATACTCTGACAAGTCATAGGTGTTTTTAAGACGTAAGGGTTTTCTTCTAATCTTCCAAACTTACTTAGTTCTGCACTTCCCTTTTTACTGAACTTTACTCTTTATTTGTCTGTACCTGTGTGTGATTGGCCAAAGCTTCTTTTTTTTAAATGATGCCATCTGTTTACGTTTAAGGTTCTCCGGTTTCCGCCCACTGTAAAAAGAAACATGCAGGTAGGCATAGTGGCTATGCTAAACGTCCCCTAGGTGTGAATGAGTATGTGTGTGCGCGTGTGTGTGCGCGTGTGTGTGTGTGTGTGTATGTGTGTGTGTGTGTATGTGTGTGTGTGCGCGTGTGTGTGTGTGTGCGCGTGTGTGTGCGTGTGTGTGTGTGTGTGTGTGTGTGTGTGTGTGTGCTCTGCGATGGACTGGGGTGGCTCTTTGTAACTGCACAACTGTGAACAACTGGTCCTGAGATTTGAAATAATTAAATAATAGTGGATACATGAATGAATGAACAAATGAATAAAGGAAAGAATGGCCATAAGCCCTGCGTGTTTTTTTTTTTATCCTGAGACTCATTGCCACTGAAATGAGACACCTTCTCATCACCCTATTCTTGGTTTTAGGAGAAGAAGAGTGCGAACGCGCTAACAAGTTAGCAATCAGCGTGGGTGATAAAACACTATTTCGCCATGGGAGACTCTCCTCAACAAGGCACACACACACACACACACACACACACACACACACATACGAGTACAGGGTTTCTGTTGTTCTCTAATCAGATGAGCAAAATAAGGGAGGGGTAAAAGAGAACATAAAGTTCTTAAGCCAGTCATTCTTCGCTGAAAGGGTTAATACAAACAGACTCCAGAGTCTCTCTCTCGCTCTCTCTCTGTAGCTCATTTCAGCTTAAATTGTATCAAATGTCTATCACTAACTACATTATAAAGCAATCATGGCTTAATGGCTGCCTAAATCCATTATCAACATTCATCTAACCTTTAAATATTTAAAGATAATACCTATTTAATTAGGAGAAATATAATGGACGAGCACACAGTGTGCATTAGCATATATTTAGTCAGAGCAGACCTCTCTTTCTGTCTCTCTCTCTCTCTCTCTCTCTCTCTCTCACACACACACACACGCACACACACGCCTCACTGTCACTCTCCTCAAAATGCATTCTCCTTCTCAAGCTGCACCTTTTGTTAGATATAATAGAACAGATATTAAGATATCATTCTTGTACTGCTGTGTATTTATTTCACATTTTAAAACATCTTTACAATTAACACCTGATATTCAAGTTTTGCATTTTTTTAACAGCATGAAGAGGCAACAAAATCCGGCGAAAAAGCTTTAAAAAGTCATTTAGTACAAAAGACGTATTTGAGGCACTGCTGGAGAAATGATAGGCGGAAACTTCACATAAAACCAGTGTGAACAGTAAATAATAATAAAAAGGTATTAACCCTGATTAAAGGGAATAAGTAAGAAAGACTATATTAATGGAAATTATACCACTGTTATATTCTCGAATCTGATTGGTCAGAATGTGTGCCCTGGTTTCGTATAGCAGCAGGGCTTGGACAGTACGTCCAGCTGTAACAGGAACAAGAGGTTTATTTTAATGGGCTCGTTTCTATAGTAACAGGTCATACACAGGGATTTGTACAAGGGTCGCACCACGTAATCTAACGGTAATTAAAAGACAGATTGTTGTTGTTTAACGCAGTAAAGTGTTGTTAAAATAAATGTGGATATGGCAACGTTTTCTGTTAGGAGATGCTTATTTAACATTTCTGTGAGGAGTGTCAGCATTTTCTAACAGTCACAGAGCTTTGTAACGTTTCTCAGCACAGGGAAGTTTTGAGTGATGAGTGCATTACAGAGAGAGAGAGAGAGAGAGAGAGAGAGAGAGAGAGAGAGAGAGAGAGGGAGAGAGAGAATGACTGATCATCTACCTTTGCTACAACATAAGTGATAACAAATAGTAACTTGTCTTGTATCATTTCTGCAACATTAAATATAACTACTAACTGCACAACGTGTTGTTCATTACTAAATTAAACCTTGTATTTGCTCTGATATAAGCAGAATAACACTCCAGACCAAGCTGTTATATGAAAACCATTCACTTCAGGTGTGGGACCACACCACCTGAGAGTGGAACGTTTTTGTATAACTGCACATTTGTTATTGTTGTCATTCCTCGGCTTGATTTCTAACGTAGGACAAATGTGTCTTTGGAATTTCAGTTAAAAAACCGCGCGACTTTCTAGAGAGAGTAGTTAGGAATTACAGCATTTTTTAAATAAAAAGAAGAAGAAGAAGAAGAAGCAGAAGAAGAAGATGTGAGCTAGAGCATACCATGGGTCAAAGGTCACACAGCACACACTGGATAACAGATTTGTCTGCTTGATGTTTAGCGGCCTGGACTTTAAATCACAAATATTTGGCAAACTTGTTGTTAAGAAGAAGGACAGATTTGACCCTTCAAAGACATTCTAAGTCATCCTGTAAACCAGTCTCTCTCTCTCTCTCGCTCTCTCCCTCTCTCTCGCTCTCTCCCTCTTTCTCGCTCTCTCCCTCTCTCTCTCTCTCTCTCTCTCTCTCTCCCTCTCTCTCTCTCTCGCTCTCTCTCTATAGCAAGAGAACAGTTACAGCAGGTGACTGCACTGTGGTGAAATGCTAAACAATCACCCGAGTTACAGAGTCGAACAAATGATAATGAGTCTGTTACATCTGTCAGAGGTCAAAGGTCGCATGGCACAAAGATATTGAAAGTTGTAGGTAAAAAATTATATTGCACTGTATATATTTTCCTCTGTTTTCCATCAACGTCAATCCATCTCTGTCTCCCCACCCTCTCTCTCTCTCTCTCTCTCTCTCTCTCTCTCTCCACGTTTCTCTTAGCATGTGGAAAGCGGCAGCGTCATCGGTTTCACACATGCGAGCAAAACATATGCTGGAGTGTAATCTTCTTTCTCATCCAAGAGCCAAGAAAAAGGATCATTAAGAAACATGAGTGTGCGTCACAACTTCTATAAACGCCACCAAACTCTCCTCAGGCATGGAGACACACACACACACACACATACACACACACACACACGCACACACACATATGGAGGGCATAAAGAGAGGGCTTGACCATGTTACATGCGTGTGAGTAAGAGAGAGAGAGAAAGGTAGAGAGAGATAAATAGAGTGAAAGAGGTAGAGAGAGATACAGACAGACAGACAGAGAGAGAATAAAAGACGGAGAGAGATTTACTAGTTATTTTAATGGTCTTGTAAACATAGCGACAGATGAACGGGTCATCGCAATATTGGGTCGGAGCGCACGCGATATAACGAGAGGAAAACAGCATTAATTACCTTCACCCTCTTGAACATGATCACATCATTATTGCCTTATGTGAGACTAAAGATGACCAGCCATATTCGCTAGCTTATGAGAGTTGGAACGGCGTTTATGTGTATGTGTGTGTGTGTATGTGTGTGTGTGTGTGTGTGTCTTCATTAAAGCCTGAAGTTGAAACTGAAGAAGTGAGAAGTGTGAAAGCAGAAAATAATACACTCTAGAAACTAAAAAGGCCACTAAAAAGAAGTAGGGGTGTAAGTAGGGGTGTAAGTAATGCCAAATTTCCCATCAGTTGCCCTAGCACAAGACACGTGCAGCATTAACACCACGCTACAGTTATGCTTTCACACTCACACACACACACACACACACACACACACACACACACACACACACACACAGAGCACTTAACATGGACTGTGTGTTCAGCTGCTTGCTTCAAAAAAACTGTGTGTGACTCCCATACCTTTCAAGTCTGGGCCTTTTATTAAGCGGTAACAACCTTAGGAGAGGTAGTGAACATGTCTGCACTTGAGAGGTACACGTGCGCGCACACACACACACACACACACACAAGCAACAAGCAGCAAAGAAGTCTCTATTGAACTTCAGAGTGAGAACTCTGAGGTCGCAACAAAGAGAGACACACTTAGTGATAGAAGTACAGAGATAAAGGGAAACGTGTGAAACAATCCATCTAAAGCCTATAGCTTTTTTGACAGATGCATGTAGTTGTCTTTGATAGTATTTCTTTTCAATGTGTTATAAATAAAAAGAAGCACAAGGACACACGGGAGAATTTAACTGACAGGTCAACAATAAGAGATAAAGAATGAAGGGGAAAAGGACCTTACACAGCTGCCAATCTTTCTTTTCATCCACTCTTACACAGACATGATAGACAAAACAAAACACACACACACACACACACACACACACACACACACACAAAAACACAAACGTATTTACTCAAATTCAATTCTTTCTATGAAACTTTCTCCCTCTCATTTCTTTCGCTCCTTCCAGAAACCATCAAAACAAAGCGTAAGTGAGAAAGCAATTGTTTTCGTAAACAGGTAAACATTTTGTTGTATGCTAATTTGCCGCAGCAGTTTACCTCGGCGAAAACAATTTGCGTAAAAAAAAAAAAACCCAACACAAAACAAACTCTGCAAATGAAGCTTCAAATATCTTCTTAAAGCAGTGATACGTTAAATTCGCACTTCCTTGTCAGACGTGTTAAAGACACTCCGGTGTCTCCTCCTCTCTTATTTGTAATTGCTGTTTTTTTTAATTGCTTTTATTCATTTCCCCCCAAGAATTTTCCGAGATTTATTCATTCCACGCTGTTTCAGAAGCTGTAGAGTAAAAATAAAAAATTTAAAAGCTGTAGATGAAAACCATATATA